>QFDV01000082.1:121339-133283 GCA_003315845.1 Lactarius trivialis
TGCATGGAAGAGGCTGCTAGGATAATATCCAAAGCATTCTCCAGTTGTATCACAGACAGGTGACTACCCTCGTGCTGCGCATGTGTGTCCAAGGCTTCACATTGCTCCAGAATCTCCTCTTATGACATGTCGAGGAAGTGGGGAGTATACTACGTCGTTGGCCTGGTTCTCAAAAGCTATTTTCGGGTGAGTCGTGCCCTAGCCGCGTAACATCAGCATATGGATGATCTTCAAAGGTTCGACGAATCTCGCTCTCTAAGAACGTCCTCAGAGCGCTGGAGGTGAACCAGGATATCCCTCCTTTACAAGAATACCCAAGGGCTCATCAGGTAGCAGCTGATTTCTCCATTGCTCTCCAACAGAGTTTGACATCAAACCAGGTGACATACAGATATTATTTGGGCATGCTGAGTTTCCTGAACGAAGACTACACAAAAGTAAGGTGCCGCACTCGAGATCCTCACCCATTGTTGAAATCGGAAGCAGTCTGAGCAAGAACTGACTTTTGCATTCTACAACTGCCACTTGGAAGCTCGCAACAACCAAGAGTGCGCACTATTTTTCTGGAACCGTGACTTAGATTCACGTCTCGTTGCAGGCGCATACTGACCTTCCTGATTCCGCTACGTATCTTACGTGGCCACCTACCTACTGCCGATCTTTTGAAGCGTTTCCCGGGTTTAAACGAACTCTATGCGCCTTTTATATCTGCTATACGTAAAGGGGACATCCAAGGCTTCGACGCCGCCCTGGACAAAAATGAACGCCGTTTGGTAGACCTTAACATTTGGCTCACGCTCGAGAAAGCTCGAGAAATTTGCATCCGAGGGTTGTTTCGACGAGTGTACGTTAGTGTCCAGTTGATCCTCCGAGCGATATTAACCCGCGTCTTCAGCTGGGTAGTATCAGAAAAAACCAACCGCATTTCCGTGGCAATGTTCCACAGTTCGCTACGAGTCTCCGGCATGGAGGTTTCTTCTGAAGAGGCAGAGTGTCTAGTAGCGAATATGATCTACAAGGGCTACATGCGGGGCTACATATCGCACGAAAAACAAATGGTAGTGTTGGCAAATTCTAATGCCTTTCCTCGACTTGCGGATCGTCCGGCTCCATTTACGCTGTACTAATCCGGCTGTCCCCCTTTCGGGAGTGGAGCGCTGCCAATGGACAGAAGACCGCCTCTTGTCACCACCTACGCATGCATTGGGGCACCATACACTGCTCTAGCTTTTCCGTGCGTCCGCCTGTTGCTTTGTTAGAGCAGGTCTACTAGATGGATTGGATATCCTTTTACACGTCAGTACCTGGTTCTTAACTTATTGTGGAGTGTGGTAGCGCTGTCTAGGATGTCGCAGTTTTTTTTGTCTATCTATCCCAGTCTTCCAGAGCAAATGCGATAATGCCGAAGGTAGACGCCGCCGCCGATGTACCGCCTGCGAGACCCTCCACTTCTCTGCGGACGAACCGGACGAGCCTATCCAGTTCGTCTTGCATCTCGGTAATCTCACTGGATAGCTGCCGAACATCTGATGGCATACGATAAGACCGTGGACCGAACTTCAATCCATCGACCTCGTCCTCCGGGTCCGACTCGCTATCCGAGGTTTGAACAACCGTTTCCCGTAAGGACGTAGCGAACCTGATCGCAGCACTTCTTTCCTTCTGTGCGCGCCGACTGCGATGCGACTTGGGTCCAATTCTGGGAGATGTCTGGTCCGCATCCGTGGTGAGAGCGTCGTGGAAGCGCATAGCGATGTCAAGGATGGAGAGGATGGCTTGACGTAACGTGGCCATCTGCGCGGCAAGATTGTTAATGATAATCCGGACTACGACTCAGAGACGGACATCGCTGTGTAGCAGACACTCGCTTTCCAGCACCTTGAGACTAAACATATTCTGTTTGAGAATCAATCAAGATGATTTGCCTCGAATGTGACTGACTGTGACTCGTGGAGACTGATTGTCTCGTCGAGGGACCCTGCTAGTTTCAAAGATGCGTGGAATCTAATCAGTTGTCGATGTAGAACCTGTCAATAGGTTTGAGACGAGAAAATCGAGACGAAACCGCGCTTTCACCAACGTGAGTCATTATGAAACCAAGCAGGGTACTTTAGGAACAGACTGTCAATGCATAACACGAAGATGGTGGCATAGGGGCATACTTGATGAACCAGAGCAACTTGCTTCGCATAGCGAATGCAATTCTGTCGTTGGATCCAATTGATTTGCGGCGAGCTGCAGTGTCCCACGTGTGCGCACGCTCTAGCACGCCCTTAGCACGACGTATCTGCAACAAAAAGACAAACACAGAACGATAAACACTAGAACTATGCAGGCCGAAAATATATGTGAGGGGGAAAGGTGCAGCATATTCCACGAGCAGACCGTCTAAAGCCTCAACTGTCCTTCTCAAAGCTTGGTCTCGTGATCCGGAATACGAGAAACGGATCAAGGTTGGTTCCATTCGATTGGTTGGGTACTTCTGCACAATATCACGGAATGTGTTGTTCAGGAAGTGGAAGTCACTCCATGCTTGCATTGAATCCATCTAGAGACATCCGCATCAACGTCGCGCGACGATGGTTATGACCCAGCGACGACTGACTTTAGCAAAGAGAATCTCTGAGAAGTGTGACATGGCATCGCCTGACCACATGAAGTACAGCTCCTCGATCGCGGCGAGGTGCAACCAAAGGTCACACTCGCTAGCGATCATTTGGGCCAGTCTTTTCTGAGGAGTCTGACAATAAGGCAAGATACTATCGTGTACATGTCGGGACAAATGCTCCTTTGAAGTCTTGACAAGCGCGCCCGTGTTATGTTCTTGCAGCAAAGCAGCGAAGGTGGGCCAGTCTGTCATCCACGTGGGTGTAACCTCCGCATCATCGCTGAGCGGAAGATCAAGGATACGTAGAAGCCCGACCGCCTTCCCAGCTCGAAGGACGTGATTGCCCACGAGACTCAGAAGTACGGGCACGGACTCGGACGAGTATGCCTCTGTGTCTACCTCGCGTATTGCGAACCCTTCAGTCCAAAAGTCCGGATCGAGTATTGGCAAGCCAGTAGCTTGAATGAAAAACTCATCATCCAGAGTAGTGAGGCTATCGGCTCCTTGCCAGGATGCTGGGTCCCGTGTAGGCATCCCATGTTTCAACCACAAGCCGACCAATGACCATATAGGCTCCGTCGATGCAGAAAAAACTTGCATCAAGACTTTAGATGTCTCGGTTTCGCCATTCGAGGAACTGCTGTCCGCAGCGGTGAGCAGTGTGTCCAGAAGGAAAGTGGAAAGGGTAAAGGGGGAGAATCGCATGGGGAGATCGAGAAGCATCCATACTTCTAAATTCTTATCCTGCGACCTGGTAGCCCTACACATCACCTTCCTGAGGATTTCTAGCAGAGCATCGAAAGTGTGCGAGAACGAGTCACGCATTGTCTTCTCCAAGTTAAGGAGGCTAACATATAATGGAGGCCTGCTTCCAGCCAAGGAGAGAATTATGTCTCGTTCCCTGTCCGCGCACCAAGAGTTAAATTTGTCGATCTGGGTCTCCACTGCCTCAGAAAATGCCTCCATAGTGCGAGTCATCCGACGAAAGTGAGAGGTCGCGCGAGAGCCGAGCTGTGCGGTTCCTCCAGACACACATGTGACAAATCGCCTGAGATGCTCAATTGTTGATGCCGTCTGGGCAAAAGACCGGACGACGGATAGTTGGGCAGTCCTCGTTATGTGAATAATTCGCGGCGCATCCAAAGTCGGCTGTGGATGGGCTTGAGCCCATGGACCGGAAGATCAATGACAAGACATGCCTCGAAAGAGAAGTTTCCATCGTCAGATCGGGCCCATCTCAGGAAAGAATTCTTGTAGCCTTGAAATGCCATCAACATCTCACGCACCGCGTCGTGTTCGTGGATATACTTCTGTAGTTTTAGTTAGCGTAGGCGCAAAATTCGTGAAAGTGGAGTGACTGACAATTCTATGAGGGCCATCGGGCGTCAACGGATACTGGTCACATGGGATCCGGTCCGCCGACGGGCCTGCATAAGAAATCAGCCAAACGCTTTGGACCATGGTGACCAGACAACGCGCCAAGTGAGGAAGCATCTTTGACTGTGAACGGACGCGTCAAGGAAGCATCAGTTTGCCATTCTGCCCTCCAGTACTGCCTTCGTTGCAAATCTTCGATCAACTGCCGGTGGCCAAAAGTGGAACCGGCGGACACATGAACATCCATGGAGGGCTCGGCTTCGGAGGCTGGAAGTGAGTCTGTCGAGGAGACGGAAGGAGAGACAATGCCAAAGTCGTCAAGTAGCAAAGGAGAGAATGGTGGGGTACTATCGAGGCTCCTTGTTTCCCATCCTTCGACTGTGCTGCCAGGTGGAAGACCATAAACACCTTCCCAATGTTGCCCTTCGAAAGGTTCCTCATCTAAGATATCTTTCCAGTTAAACGTTTCTGACTCCACGCGAGGAGTTATGCTCTTCACTAGATAGTTCTCGGCATGCTCTACAGTCAGTTGAGTGGGGGGGACGGAAAGATGCATCTTTTGGACATGCGTCAGCATAGGAAGGCAACCCAGAGGAAAAGAAATTACTAGGAATGACAGATGATCAGGTAGGCGGGCGGGCTATCCTAAAGAGTCAGGCAAAAAAGCCTGCACGAGTGGTTGGCACAGTTACCGTGATTTCTGAATCTATGTCATGTATTTTCGCTATTTGTGATTTTAAGACAGTGAAAGAAAGTTGGAGAGCATCAGCCCACGGGTCCTGTGAGTTTACTCTGGCCCTTTCAGCGCGACTACATCAAGGTGAGTAGAGGGTCAAAGCAGCGCGAAGGGAAAACAAACCCATTAACAAGCTTGGCAATGTCGCTCATGCTGGAGCTTGGCGCAGCTTTCACACTATAATCCAGACTTCTTGTAACCATATCCACCGTTGCACGAAAGACACCCTCGTCATCGTCGGGGTTCAAGCCAGTAACTTGAGATACTAATGAGTGACTCGAAGAAATTAAGCGCGAAATCTGCCTCTGTGGTAGGCGGTGAAAGGGTTTAGAAGTTGGGGCGTTTCCTATGCGAGAAGCTGGTCTGCCAGCAGTCGAAGCGCTAGAAGAAGGCCGATTTGTTGCACGCGAAGATGGTCGAGAGCTAGCGCTACTCTTGGGCCTTACAAAATCATGGTGTTGATGTTGAGGTCCAACAGACGGGGATCGCCGATGTGCGCCACTCGAGTCAGTGTAGTAGCCTGCTACGCTTGCCGGTCTCGAGTGTTTCGAGTTGGACATGATGACCGCAAGGGCAATCCTGGGCAATCAATGGACGCGTGCGTGCGTGCGTGTCACCTGACCATGATAACGATACTGATTTAACGATACTGATTTTATGCTGACACTGGAAGTCGATGAATAGGTCAAAAGTGCCATGTCTTCTATTCATCTTCATGAGGAGCTTGCTCTTACGAAGGCTAGGGTCGCGGTCGAGACCCGTTTTGGCCCTGTGACTGGTGGAAGATCGAAGAACGGTGCGGTGGTATTTCTAGGTAAGTCTACCGACGTCTACTTCTATTCTACTGAAACGATTTGAGTCGCTAGAGGTACCTTATGCTCTTGCCCCGGAGAGATTCGAAAACCCGGTCGCTCTACCCCCTGAGTTCCGCTATCGAAACAAAGAATACATCGCTGAGGATTCTTGTGAGTTTGGAGTGTCACACCGTCCACGCCCGAACTTGATTCCCGGCCAGATGCGGTACAACCATCGAACGACGGTCAAGCTACTGGTATGTGCGGACGCTAAACCTGAGCCTTAAATTTAAATTCATGGACTACGATGGTGCTCACTAGGTATGAAGTTCGAAGACAAAGTCGGTCTAGGAAAGCCGACTGAAAACCCGTACGTAGGCCGCGAAATGAATTGCTAGCTGAACCTCTCATGCTCCGAGTAACAGCCTCTTTCTGAATATTGTTATTCCTCCCTCGTTTCCCGAGAAAACCAACTTTGCTGTGAAGATTTATATTCACGGAGGGTTCGTCTAGCTCCTTTCCGTGACCCGGGACACTACTGACACACAGGCCTGTGAGGCAGTTTCCTGCAGTTCGGGTCCCCACATGGTTTATCGAGCCAGGCCCAATACGTAGCCGCTGAGCGCTCTGAAGTCTGGGTGAATATCGGCTATCGGCTTTCAGCGTTCGGTTTCCTTGCCTGTGATAAGCCGAGAATTGAGGGAAATTTTGGCTTCAAAGATCAATGGGCGGCTTTAGAATGGATCCACGAGAACATCAGTGTATTTGGAGGTGTGACAGACATACTGCAAGGCGTGCCGAACTTGTCCTAATAATCTCGCCTCAATAGGTGATCCAGAGAACATTCAAGTAACAGGTTTATCGGCAGGTAAGTCCAATGCCAACTCTGGCGCAGACACGGCATTCATCTGAGGTACGGCTCGGTACTGCAGGTGCTCACTCTGTACACCAAATATTACACCACGCTTCGAGGCTGCCACCTGGTGTGAGGGCACCGTTCACTTCCGCCGTTCTACAATCGAACGCCATCGCGTAAGTCCCATGACGTACTTTGCTATACGTGACTGCGACTTGGCATCTAGGATGAATCCAAAAACACCAGAACAGCTGCGGCCCCAGTTTGCAGCGTTGTCTCGTGCCCTCGGATTAGATCCAGATGCCGTGGACACCCTTTCTATCTTACGGGATCCTTCGAAGACTAGTTGGCAGTCCATTACCGAGCTTATTGACAGCGAGTCGTTGGGGGCGCATGGGACATTTAGGGGCTGTCTTGACGGCGCTTGGCTTACGAATTCGCCCGATCCCATGACATGGCAACGGACTGGAGGTCTCGCGCGTGGCCTTCTCGAACACGGGGTGCGCAATGTGATCGTCGGGGATCTTTCCGAAGAGTGGTACCTCTACTCCATTGCCCACCCAATCAAGCAGAAACAGGACATCCAGAAGAATCTGGAAAGATACTACCCTGCTGACATCGTCCACGATATGATCAAGGTCTACTGGAATCTTCCGGACGATGCTGAAGCCGAGGAATTTGAGAAACTATTCGGGATCATTCTGGGTACTGGCCAGGTGCACCTACCCATTCGGCTCCTCCATAGAGATCTCCTCCAAGAGAATTATCCAACTTTCAGATATACGATCAAATGGACGCCAGAGCAGGTGCGACCAAAAGGCAAGTGCTGCGAGGCGCTGACGAGGCGCTGACAGTAAAAAAACTGTAACTCACCTTCTCAAAGGCTACGTGACACACGCCACAGACAGGGTCATGTGGGCCTTCCGTATTCCTGACTTGACCACTCCGCAGTCGAAGGCAGTTCGTTCTTGGCTCGACGCGATTGACCAAGCAACTCAAGAACGAGAACACCAACATCTAAAAAGACGTGATTTGAAAGAAGTGCTTACACTGCAAACTGATACGAAGATTGAGTGGGCAGTGGACGAACGCTGGGACGATGCCATGAAGACGAGGAAGCTGTTTCCTGGGGAAACGTAAGGCGGTTGATCGTGTGATTAATCGAATTCGTGGAATATTCCAATGGGGTGACATGGTTTACTCTACGTATAAGACGAACTCTTCTCCTCCAGTGATGGTTCCTTGCCCAAGTTTGGCGCTGGTCCTTTAAACCACTTTCTGGCAGAAAACCACGACAGGGCAGCGTATATGAATACGCTCATGATGATCACAACCGCATAATCTCGATACCCGTGATTAAGCGCAAACAATGGGAGGAGGACGATAAGAACTCACTCATCTCTTTCGCGTTCGTATGTTGCCCAAATGGGAATAGCAACAAAATATTGATAAAAGCCACCCACGCGACAGCAATTGCCCCGATAAGGTTAGACCACCGCCCAAGAGAAAACGACCCTGGAACAAACTTATCGCGCCCCGATGTGATACGGAGGAAAATCGGCGTGGCATAAGATGTATACAGTCCAATCACGGATGCCCTGTGGCGGTGAGGCTTGAAATTAGAAAGACGGATATCAGTGGCATGCGACAGGACGTCACCCTGCTAACGAGGCAAATGCCGTCGCACTAAACCCAAGAAGGCCGCATAGGGCCGCACAGAACATGACAAGCCAGACAGCATATACAGGTGTTTGAGTGGTGTGGTTAACTTGCTTCCACCATCGCGATCCAGGGAGCGCATTATCTCGGGCGAATGCGAAGACAACGCGAGAGGCATCCACGCCCTGTGCTGCACCAGTGACAAACTGCCGACCCTGAGCGCAACTATATTTGAAATACGAAGGAACCCCACCTGCACAACGATAATGCAGCTCCATATCGCAAGCGCTCCTTGCTTCCCTAGGACATTCAAAAATAGTTGTCCCATAGGCAGTGGCAGGGTAGTCGAGAGGAGGTCTGGTACTGATGTCGTTGCAAACGAAGCGGCAATGTAGATCAGCCAGCCGAAGAATTGCGTTGCCCCGACGCCAACCATGATGGCGATGGGGGCCGTTCTAGCTGCTCCAGCAACCTCTTCAGAAACGTGCGCAGCCGAGTCGTCTGGTATCAGAAGTCAATTGCATGAGGTTCGGTCTTCGGAGTTGAAAGAGGTCTTACACCCAGTTAGCGTCCACATCGGCGAAGTAAAAGCCAGGAGAAACGCCCAGCCGTCTTCTCGTGGTCAGATGTAAGAAGGAAACAAGTAAGGGGAGCTCACTGTTAGACCATCCGGTGTTGTTCTCAAACAGGGTGAAAGCATCTTTCGCCGAGACCCTCTGGCCTCTAGAGCATACAAGTAGGATAATAATAGCTGCTACGGACGTTCCAACTGGGTTACTGTGAGTGATATAGCCTTTTACGGATGAAAAATGGTGACGCACTATTAACGACCACGTAGAGGAGGTTTAGCCTCGCCAGGATACGAGTAGCAGAGGAGCAAACAATGCCGTGAGATACCAAGATGGCCAATAGAATCCCGTATGTCGCACCAGCGCCAAGCACGATATCCCCATTGGATCCCACGGTGATTGCCGTAGTGATCATTTGTGCGCTGAGTTCGTAGTAAATTTGAACGAGAAAGTGCTGACGCGGGGGAAAGTAACCAACCAGGTGTAGTCAATAGAACAGACCAGCGCAACTTGACCGGTCACGTTCGCCCACCCAGTGACCCAGCTAGCTATCGGGACATACTTGGGTGGAGCCAACTTGGAAGAAAAGTAGTAAAGCCCAGCGCTCGTCCTTCGCGGGCTTCAGTTATCGATGAGAGAATTCAAGGAGATGTCACATACGGCATCGCACATGTGAGTTCAGCGAGAGAAGCCGCGACACACAAAACGAACGGGCAAGGGATCAGCCAGCCCCAAATCATACCAACGTGACCACCTGGCTAATTAAGGATGTCTCGTTCCTTTCGTTAAATATAAACAAGTACCTGCAGCTAGCGGGAACGAAAAGGTTGAGGTCACCGAGGCGATGATACCCATAATGGAAAAGGAAAAGGCGACAGTCTCGATGAGCTGTATTTACTGTCTCAACACCCAGTAGCCTTTCCGTAGAATAATCAGACTCACAGAGAACTCTCGCTTGAACTCGCTCTTGTAGCCTAGCTTGGCAAGCAAAATGTCATCTTCACGGCGGACACCATCCGACCCGGAATCTTTGTGCACTGAAACAACGTCATTCGACACTGGGGATTTTTCTTGGTCCGTGGCCATGAGGAAATAGCAGCGGGAAAAAGAGGGCAGGACCCGAGAGCAAGCGAGGAAATCAAGGGCAGACTAAATACACTAGGAGCCCGTCGAGCGTCTTTTTCATACAGGGGCATAAAGTAATTGTCATGCAAGAGATAGAGATAAGGTCCCCGGCGAAGAACTTGAAAGCAGCGTCATGGAGGAACGCCAATATTGGTGTCAGTGTGGTTTCATACCCAAAATGGCGGCTGAAACCTGTATCTCGGGTAGAAAGTACCAAACAGGGCATTTTAGGGTTCTTCGAATAGCCTGAGACTTAGCCTTGATAGCGATGCGAGTGGATAAGGAGTGGATAAGTTGGTGGCTTGGGCTGATAACGGGTACTGTCATTGCGGCGCGCGGCATCACTGCGGCATCGTGGATTACAATTTTGAAATGCCCTAGATTGCCGTCACGGTTTTGCCAAGCCAACAACGACCATGCTCAGCTTCAGAGCTGCTGGATTGTTATCGTTCCGCTCGACTTCCCTCGCTCGTACCTACGTCGCAGTAGGGGGCAGGTCCTATCCTAGACCCCCTCTTGCCACAAAAACACAACCCGCTGTTCAAGCCAGCACCGTACAAACCGACGCGTCAAAAGGGAACCCTGACATTGTAGATGGCTACCCGTCCACGGCCAACGAGATACAGGCTGAATTTTCCGCCCAAAATGAGATTGTCCCCGCCGAAAGCGTTCCTTCGTCAGCCGCGCTCAGTCTCCTTGACACCCCTCCTCCTGGTGGTTCCACGGACTGGTCACGCAGCTACCACGGCTTGTCAACCCAGCCGTTTCCCCCAGAGGTGACCAACATTCTTCAGGCTGATATCGAACCATTGGATATTGAAATGAAGCCAGGTACGTCGCTTAGGGGAATCGTCGTTATCGCTTTTACTGAAAATGGCATTGCTTAAGACGGCATGATTTATCTCCCCGAAATCAAGTACCGCAGAATCTTGAACAGGGCCTTCGGTCCTGGTGGTTGGGGCCTTGCTCCTCGTAGTGAAACCAACGTGGGTCCGAAAATAGTCAGCAGGGAATATGCCCTGGTTTGTCTCGGGCGGTGAGTAACATTGTACTCATGAGACATGAAACATGCGAACCTGAATGTGACAGCCTTGTTGCCATCGCCCGCGGTGAGCAGGATTACTTTGATCAATCTGGAATCCCCACTGCCACCGAGGCTTGCAAAAGCAACGCCCTAATGCGATGCTGCAAAGATCTTGGAATCGCCAGTGAGCTATGGGATCCCCGATTCATCCGCGAGTTCAAAAAGGAGCATTGCGTGGAGGTTTTTGCGGAGCATTTAGCCACGAAAAAAAAGTAAGGTCATATTCACTCCATCTGCTCCCTCTTCTAACCTCCTGACAAGACGCAAACTTTGGCGTCGCAAGGACCAACCCAAGTTTGAGTACCCTTATAAGGAGTAGCCCCAGCATCACACTCATACGTACCTTACTCCTACAAGTACACATGCCTAACGCTGTTAGGATATTAGCCAGTTACAGTAAATATTCGTTTGAATTCAGGTACAAGACAATCCATGACGTTGTGAATCATAGTTGACATTGCGGCACGTGGCCCCAAGCGTGTGCTCTACTTGCTATTTTTTCCCCCTTTTCCCCTTTCCTTTCGTCGGCGTAGCGCTGGTGGCAGGAGGTGCAACACCAGTGCTTGTACCGGATACCGTCGATTCAGCAGCAGTG
Source organism: Lactarius trivialis (assembly GCA_003315845.1). Lineage (NCBI taxonomy): Eukaryota > Fungi > Basidiomycota > Agaricomycetes > Russulales > Russulaceae > Lactarius > Lactarius trivialis. Next base: position 132,743 of record QFDV01000082.1, read on the forward strand.
GCCACGGGAGCGGGCTTGGCCGCCGGAGTCTCTCCGCGATGTACAAAATTCATGAGGAAGCTACCAATAATGCCAGTGAGGATGTACAGTGCCCATCGAGGAACGACGCGGATTGTGTTGTAGTACTTGGTCATGATGAAGGCTTGCCAATCCATCACGAACTCCCTGCAGATGATGCCGCGTCACTAGCCCCGTACATACAACTAATGCGAGGAGACACACCTGCTGCCACCAGGACCGAAACTGGATTGCCATGGGGGCGTATGTTCCCACATGCCTGACTTGAAGAATTCGCGCAAAGATTCAGATTTCAGTCGAATCTGGGTGGCGCGCCAGAATCGGAGGGTTTTCCCTCTGTCGGACACGGCGACTAGCACAGGTGCACTGCACGACAGTCAGCGTTGGAGGGAGTACCCTGTGGATTGACGCACTTCCAGAGACCCCATTTGGTGGTGATGTACGTGACATTCAAATAGTCGATACGCCCCCAACGAACATGGGGTAGGTCGTTTTCAATTAGTGTGGTGTTGTACGCCTCGTC
>QFDV01000082.1:133622-144399 GCA_003315845.1 Lactarius trivialis
GTGGCGGAGGGAAGGACGACGGAGGCTTTGGTTGAAAAGACGGGACATCTGGAGTAACCGTAGGGACGGGTTGGCCAGGGGCCCATCCAGCAGAGAAATACTGAGCGCGTGAAGGCGCCACGAGTGCGAGGGCGGCGAAAGCGAGCGTTATCGGTCTCATGGTGGTGGGTAGTCGTCAACGTCTGGTCAGCGACTCGGACTTGTTGTCTGACCCGCGTAAGCTGAGACCTGACCGATTTGATTGGTCAACAAGAAAGAAGCGCAGCATCAATACGAGGCTGTGACTGTTGCTCCCTTTGACGACCGCATGCAACATTTCTCTTTTCTTCAATAAATGAAATGTTCCTCGTACGCTGGCGAACGGCACTTGGCTTCATCCTACCCTCCCTCGTCCTTTTCCTCGCCTCGGCTGCTCCCACAGATAGTACGCGTCCCTCTCTTTTTGTTTGTTTTTTGCAAATAGTTTGACACGCGCCTTCCACCAATTTAGTTCCCTCCGCGGCGTCCTTCTACGTCTCTTCCTTACCCGACCTTCATCAAGACCCACTTCACCCGCTCCATATCTACGCTGGGCACCTAAATGCTGAACCCAATGCAGCAAAGTTGCCGGATACAACGGTCACTGCACATATCTATTTTGTACTCGTCAAGGCTCGCCGTACTGCAGACAGAGAACGCATAATATTCTGGTTTAATGTGAGCGTCACTGTCGCCCCCAGACTCCGATTCTCTAACGCATTTCGTGCAGGGAGGCCCTGGGTGTTCCTCCTTCGATGGTCTCATGATGGAGATTGGCCCTTGGCGTGTAGACGGAAACGGGGGTTTCAAAACGATGGAAGGTGGCTGGGAAGAATACACCACAATGGTTTATAGTGAGTACTACCACTTCCGTCGGTCTGGCAGATCTTTTACTTTTGCTTGTAGTCGATCAGCCTGCCGGCACTGGCTTTTCATATGCTAGCACAGACCGCTACGCCCATGATTTGAACGAGGTTTGTTTTGCCGTGCTCTCCGTCCCTCCTCGCCAACGCACCTCTAGGCCTCTGATCAATTCATGGAATTCCTACGTAATTTCTATTCTGTATTTCCGGAATACAGGACGATGGATGTGCGTTTATTCCACTCACTTCTTCCACTATGTCGCTCATTGGCGAATGAGCGTAGACCTATATTGCGGGCGAGAGTTTCGCTGGCCAATACATACCCTTTTTCTGTGAGTCTGGGTCTTCATGATACACAAAGGCGTTCCTGAGGATATGCAGCGGAAGCGGTATTAAACTCCAATCTTGGCATTCCTCTTCGTGGAGCAGCAATCGGGAATGGCTGGATTGATGCGCGACGGCAATACCCGGCATATTTCGACTACGCTGTGAAACATAGCTTAGTGGAACCAGGCTCTGCGGTGAGTTTACGGACACGGGAGAATTGGCTCAGGCTTACTTGATTATCTTTCAGCAATACGACAGAGCGAAAAAGGCCAGTGACGAATGTGTGGCTCTCTTGAATGAGATTGACGGGCAACCGATAAACGTTGAGAAGTGCGAAGGAGTCATGCAAGACATCGTCGATGAGCCTGGTGGTGCTGAGTACGTCTCTCTCCACTATTCAGCTCGGTTTTGTATTCACGACTTCACCAGCGAGAAGGCAGGCTTATGTCTCAACGTTTACGATGTTCGCCTAAAAGACGACAAGCCAGCATGTGGGATGAATTGGCCGACCGACCTTAAAAACATCACATCCTATCTCCGAGTATATTCGTTTTCTCTCCACCGGGCTCTCGGCCGCTCACTCATGCATATAGCGGCCCGACGTCGTGAATGCACTTCATGCCAATGCAAAGTCGGAAGCTTGGGTCGAATGCGAATCGCGGATCCATCGTGAACTGAATTTGGCGACTTCTAACTCTTCAGTGACGGTGTTGCCGCGCTTATTAGAAAAAATTCCTGTCTTGTTATTCGCTGGAGACCAAGACCTAATCTGCAATTATGTGGGACAGGAAAACATAATTCAATCGCTGACCTGGAACGGAGGCACAGGACTTGGAGTATGCATAGGGATTTCTCTCCCATTGCAGTCACAGGGCTGACTGTCTCTTCAGAAAGTAGAAACTCAGACTTGGACCGTCGCCGACACGCCTGCTGGCACGTGGGTTTCCTCGCGGAATCTGACATATGTGAAGGTAGTATCTCCTTGGGTCATGACTGTTAGGCGCTAAATCGCCCCATTCATCACAGATTTTTAACGCGTCCCACATGGCCGGGTATGACCAGCCACACGCGACCCACGACATGATACTCCGGTTTATGGGCATGAACTTCTCTGCCATCACCGATGGGACAGCGCGGGTCCCAAGTAGCGTGGGTGACGATGAAAAGCCCTCATTTATTGAGAGCAAACCCGCCTCGGCTGCACCCACTCCGTCGGCAAAAACGCCGGAACAAGACAAGGCAATGTGGGAAGGTGCGAACAAAATCCCTTCAGAATCGAGAACCGTGACTGACAACCATGTAGCCTATTACAATGCCGGATCAGCTGCAATTGTCCTCGTGCTGATAGTCGCGGCTCTTGGCACAGTTTTCTGGTGTCGCCTGCGAAAGAAGCGACTTCAGCTACCCGTTTCAAGGAATGAGGAAGAATACATCCCACTGACCCGTGGCCTACCTGACACATCGGACCAACCAGACGCGAGTGAATTCCGCGCTCGGAAAGGTAAAGAGCGTGCGCTAGAAACAGGCGGCTCACCCATTTTCGATGTCGGCGATTTGGATGAGGAGGGTGACGAGCACACTCAGTAGTCCAACGGGGCTCCCATATAATACCTATAGAACTCGGACATGTTATTTATTGTTGAAGCCCAGTCTATGAACACAATATCGACTCTTCCGTCGTAGATGATAATAACGATGACTATTATTTATGCTACAGTACTGGATTGAAGTGCAAAGCATTCAAAAGTCGAAGGGACATGTTCGCGTTATGGTTTCACTGAACCGTCAAAGCCACATAGTGACAAGATACGGCAAGTTTAGAAATATAACGCAAGCCCGACCGCCCAGCATCGAGCCCTCTAGTGAGGGCGAGCTGTAAGCTGACGCGCTCGTTCTCGTGAGCACCCCCAAAGGGGCACCTCGCTTCGTCGACGTGAAATGAGCGTCACCAGAAGAAATAAAACCTCTGCGCCGGAGCTGACGTTTCAGGAGGTCGAAACGAACACTCGAATTTTTTTTTACAATTCCAACCAAGCATTTTATACACACTCAACCTGTCGGGACTTGAACTTTCTAACGCCGACGCGCACATCGCGATCCGACTCAAGTGATACAGCCGCGCGCGAATGCGCGCGCTCGCTTTTTCGAAAAAGATGTCGTACTACTACACACCAAGAAAGTCCCGGCTATCGACGCGACCCAGAGCACGAGAATCTATCTTTCCCGGAGGTTCTGAACTGCACCGTGAGGGTTCGCAACCGTCATTCAGTCCCGATCTCCTCGAGAGTGTCTGCGCCATGGAAGATTGCTGCGAAGAGGCAAGCACGGAGATCGGGTCCACCGTCATCCAACCGTGGACTTACACACGCTACCTTACAGGCACACGAGTCCCAACAGCTCCTGAGGAACGGTACCTTTGACCTTCCACGTATGGCTCATGTATTGGACAACCAACGGGTATAGTACATGGGTCACTACGTCGAGCTTAACAGTTACCCACTCGAGGTCTAGGTGTTTTTACTCGTAGATGAGGGTACAGTGAAGAAGTACAAGTCCGACTTGAGCGACGAGATTGAGCCCCAGATCACAGAGTTAATATCACGCGCCGAGAAAGGCCTGGAGGGACTGCAGAAAAAGCGACTTCTGCTGCAGACAAAGGTTTCTCCCCCCCTATCACCAGGTGCAAATACCAGTACTAAGCGTTTGGGAATCAGGTCAAGACGGCTCAATCGAGACCACAAGCTCCAGATGGGGTTAACCGTCGTTTGCAATTGCTCGTAAAGCAGCAACGGCAACTAGAAGCGCAAGCTAGGGAACTGGAGGCGGAGATCTTGGAGATGGCAAGTCTCAAAACTGTCTTGAGGATGTTCGTCCCGCTCACAGGTACACGAAGGAAGCAGATCAGAAACGGCGGTAGACAACACAAATTTTCGTCTCTGCACCACGGGAGCTTGTACGTGTGCTTCGACGACGGAACGGGGCATGTCGAAAGCGACGACCCTATGGGGGATTCCCGATTCTTTGCTACCTCACTTATTGAGACGATGCTATGCGTTCAACGCGGCGCCTGTAGTGGCTATGAAAGCAATGGAATATGTGCGGGAAGTCTTTTACGAGTGAGGAACCAGGGTGATTTACTCGTGTCTATATAACAAGTTCTTCTACTCGATATAAACCGACGCCCATGGATGCTTGCTCGTGCGCAAGTTTTCTCCGTCGTCTCCAGTCTTCGAGCGGTCCCTGCGGTCGCTGTTTCTCAGTAGTCGTTTTTTCTTGAGTCGTAGCAAAAAGCTCCAGCGGTCCGTGGAGTAACTGAAGCTCGTCAATGACACTAATCTCGGTTTGTAGGCGTGCAGAAAGGCGCCGAAGAAGCGGATGGGACTGCGTGTGCTGGAGCAGCGTCACAAATGTTGCGTCGAGGATCGCTCGCAGAAACGCTAAAATCTTTACAGCCACGCCATTAGCAAAAAAACACTTTTTACGATAGCCTTGAACGAACCTTGTCGAGAGGGGGAATATCAGCCTCCTCAGGACGGGCTACTGGTGCAGTAGTTTTTCCAGGTGACTCGAGACTAGTTTCACGCGAAGAAATCTTCTCAAGCCAATTGTCGACTGTGACTAGGATTGGGATGATACTTTCGGCTTGATTCAGCTGCTCCTTAATTGCCAGGCGTAGGGCCGCGTCAGAATTAGGGTAGGACAAACAGGAGGCCAATATTGAGGAGACCTCTGCGTCGGAAAGCGTGGCATCTACTTGCATACTGTGTGCACCAGAAGGTCGGCCGTACGCGTGAATCGAACGAATGAGCTTGATTATTTCGACTTCTGGTATATCAAGAACGTTTTGAAGGGTCAACGCGACAGCGCGCTGCGAAAGCGGCTAAGTATTATCACCACACACGAATGGACTCAACGCACCCAGTCTTTACTTTCTACGAACAGTTCGAGGAGGCTCAGTGATAACATGCCTGAAGACACAACGCGGTTCTCCAAAAGATAACATATTATCTTGGGAGGGTACAATGTCGAGGCAGATGCTGAAGAAGGTTGAAGAACGATGTCTAGGATCTCTCGTACAAATTCGTGACCAAATATGGGTCCATCCTAACCAACAAGTCAATATTGACATGTCCGAGGACTGAACATACACTACGCACGTCTGCGGAACCCGACTTGTTTTCGAGCCACTCAAAGAATGTAGAATCAGCCTCCTCGGAACCATTTTGTCGAATCGCGGACCGCAATTTATTGAGCAATTCGTGACGATCAGCACTGAACGAATCGTTCAACGGTCCGCCATTTGGCGCAACGAGCCATTTTGCACTGCTTGACGCACGGCCCATAGCGGTTGCAATCGTGGAAGTTGCAGGCACGGTCGTCGGGATAACGAAGATGGCGGAGTGCGACTTGGACGACTTGCCTTGAGGTCTTAAGGACAGCGATAACAAAACTTGAGTGTTCGATGCAGGTATAAGTTCCAAAGAGATGCCGGCTTTTGACGCCGTGAGGTTGGTCGGAACAGGAAAACGATGAGATGCAAGGACGACGGAATATCGCAGGTCCCAAAGCAGCACAACAAGGTCCTGCGACTGCGCCAAGCCGCCGCACAGAAGAGCGAATGAAGAGCCCAAAGAGAGGATAGATACAGTCATTGCATTATGATGTGACGCAGTAGCCCCAGAGCCCCTCTCGATGAATGACAGACCAGAAAGCCCCATGGGAGAAGGTATCGGCAGCAGTAGCAACGACTCTGAAGAGGTCGAGCTTAATTCGAACGATCTCCACTGACCGTCGCTCTCTGCACCACGGAGCATTAACAATACATACGCAGGAGGGAACAGGGAATGGGACTCACGAAGACAGGTAATGTAACCCGAAAAACTGCACGAGGCTTCGATGACTGTCTGGAGGTCGATTGGTCACTAGTGAGTGGGGTAGTATCTTAAGACTCACACCGTCGACGAGAGTTTCCTCGTTGAGAACAGTTGCAATATCGTCCTCGTAAACGGACAGCACGCATACCTGGATTACACCTGTCAAAGAAAAAACAAGGACGAGAGTGGCCAACGGTGCAGCCAGGTGTGGGGGCAAGAACGTTGCAGAGGCTTTGGGAAACATGAAGGATGTCAATAAGGACGATTTGCTCTTTGACCTCCATTCTGCTTTCGGCGATTCTAGGTCGATGTCCATCATGGTCACGTCGCCGCCTGGGGAGAGTAAGAGGATGCAATCGGAGAGGTCCTCAGGCGCATATATCCGCGATACTCTATGGGGCGCCTGAAAGAGTGCCAGATCAGAGAACCCTTGACCATGTTGAAGTAATGCAAGCGACGCACAGTGATGGATGACTTCTTCTCCTCTTGGGCTCTCCCGTCCCTCTCGGATGCCTCGTCCCACGACCAAATCACTCGGCCATGGTCCTCGGTTTTCACTCCAGAAGATTGTTCGACCGCAGCGTATATCCTCCGGAACCTGGTCCCGTTCTCCGTTATTATGCGCGAGACAGAGGGACCCGCAAATGTCGTTGACGGTCCGAGAGCATAAGACCCCGCGACGTGAGAGTCTGATATCTGAGCAAAATCTGGAGGTTGCTATGTGTAGGTTCTGCAAAATAGAGAGACGACTTTACGTCGAGAACATGCACGCCGTCCCCCTGAACAGTGATTGTAGCAAAACCTTCCCTTGACTTCGCCTTTGCACCGCGCGACTGTTCATGAGTGACATATATGCCGTGATGCGATCGTGACCCAGACGATTCCCGCCAAGGAATATCATAGCTGGAGAGCAAAAAGGGATCACCAATCGTTATGCTCATCTATCAAGCGAAGCGCACGCAGGTTAGAAAAACTTCGGGTTGTGATCTTTTCGTAAAAAGGAATGCCCCGAAATTAGCCCGACACTAGGGTTAAGGCTTCGATGCTTCTCAAGGATCGTATACTATCGACAGAACATTCTATTATATCCGACGCTATCTTGATATTATCAGATCTTGCACCGAGGACGGGGTATAGTTGCGTTAGGGTACGATGAACGCTGCCAGTCTCATTATTCCATAATTGGACTTCTGCAAGGAGGGAAGCAACCCTCGATGCTTCTTCATCCAGACAAGCTGAAACAGAATCAAGGATGTCATACAGGCAGATAAGCCATCATTTACCTTTGAGTTTTTGTATGTCTTCATGCGAAGGCGTCGGTAGCTGCTCCGATAGGAGAGCGACGAACTGTATTAAATCGGCTTGTAATTGATGCCACGACTTTTCATGCTCTAAAAATTGATGTACAATTTGAGGCAGACGGGTGCCTGTACCCGCCTGTGCAACGATATCATCGATCAGATGCAATCGGTGCTAACGCATGATGCAAGGCCGTACTTTGGCGAGATCATCCAAGAAGAGGACAAGCTTCTCCGCGTCCGAACGAGTGGGGCGACTCTCGGGATTACTGTCGCCAGAAATCGCCGCGGCGAGTGTATCACTACTGTCCTGGGAATATGATAACAGAGGATCATAGAGAGCCATGGATCAACGAACCTGGCCTCTCTGTCGAACAGAGGACAGAGTCTCTTGTAAATTAGATTGCATGAACAGCCACGATTGCACCTGCGCTGCGATTTGAAGAGAATCGTTAATTTTCCCTGGAGGTGGGGCGTGGTCCTCAGCGGAGGGCGAGTGCGAAGGTCGAGTTGTGGGTGCAGGCTGGAGGGAGATGACATCCAGAAGGGTCACAAGGGGACTCTCTCTCACCTGAGACTCGACAGCGGGTCTTTTCGAGCCCGAGTCTCCGCGATTTATACCATCGCCCAAAGTTGTTTGAGGTGCCTTAGCAGAAGTGGGTAGAGGGCGATGTCTGGGGTGGGTTTGCGGTCGCTTAGATGGTACAGAGCTCGCTGCTCTTCGAGCAGTTGAAGCGGTGGGTTGAAGATACGAAGGGGTTTTTGCTGGAATCGGTGTAAGGCACGGTGTACGGTATGTGACATGTTTTACCTACAAGCCATAGAGAGACGGGTTGAGCCGGAGTTGTGTTGGGGTCAAGGAGGTCGGCGAGCGCGTAAATGCTATAACATAACATGGCCACGGTCCCCAAAGAGGCTCTCCTCCGTGTTGCAACCAAACCCCACTACATGTCCTTCCTTTCGCTCATCCTAAAGCCTCTGGCCTATCTCGGCCTCCCCGCCTATCTCCTCCATCGTTTCTCGCAAACATCACCTCTCATCAGATATCACCTCCACAACATTCTCTACGTATGCAGCCTCAGCTTTTGCTCTACTGTCGGCTTTTGCGTGGCTTTTCCTCTTTCCCTTGTGGGGAGGCGATATGATGTCAACTACGTCGTCGCTCGTACTTTCTACGCCATCTTCAGCCGGTTGGTTGGGGTAGAGATCATAGTGGAAGGCGGAGAGCATCTCAACTCTCGCCCGTGTGTGTTTGTGGGGAATCACCAAAGCATGCTTGATGTTCTTTGCCTCGGAAGGTGTGTTGCGAGTCCTGTTTTACCTTTTCTTGGTCTGATCTTAGGGCCAGCCTCTTCCCAACAAAAACACGAATAATGGCTAAAAAGTCACTCAAGTACACGCCATTCTTTGGTCAATTCATGCAGGCCGCAGGCGCTGTGTTCATAGATCGAGGCAATAATGCCATCGCAGTGCAGTCGCTTAAAGAGGCCGGAGAGGATATCAAGAGACGCCAGACTTCGATCTGGGTTTTTGCTGAGGGAACACGTACCTCACGCCCATATCACGACGTTCGACCCCTCAAGAAGGGTGCTTTTCACCTTGCCGTCCAAGCTGGCCTCCCGGTTGTCCCCGTGGTAGCGGAGAACTACTGGCACATTTACCGTAAAGGTGTCTTCAACCCTGGCACCTTCAAAGTGAGAGGTGCTATGACGTCCTTTCCGCGAGGAATCCCACTTTGTTAACATCTCGATTATCAGTGCTTCCACCAGTTTCAACAGAGGGTTTGACGGGTGCCGATGTCGGCGATCTCGCCGTTCGCGTTCGCCAACTGATGCTGGAAACGTTGCGCGAAATATCTGACCCAAATGCACCTCCGGCTCCAGATGCGCAATCGGAAACCTTTACTTTCTCACAGACCACGAAGGACGTTCCAATTGATGCAGCCCCAACCCCAAAGGAATCCACGCCAGTTCCTTCCACTCCTGACGTGTCAGTATTGCAGCCCCGGGACGTTGCCGAGGAAAGACCTGTGACACCGCACTCCGAGGTGACTTCTGAAGGGAGTACACGGCGAAGCGAAAACGAGACCGAGGAAGAGGAAGGCATGGTTTTAGTTGGGCGACCTCGGTAAAGATTTATTAATACAAGGTCGAGCGGAGCAACTGGGGACATCATCATATATCGAATTCATTATGCTCTTGGTTTCCGTTAATGTGACCGCTTGTTAGAGTTTTGGGGACTATCCATAATCGGGAATCCTCACTTCGCTCGGGCTAAATTTGACAGGGGATGGCCGCTTTCTTCAATGATATTTGTGTTTAGAAGTGCCGATCAAGTTGCCTCGCCGTATTTCTCTTTTTGGAAGGTTGTACTTTGTTCCTTATATCGCAGTTGGCAAGTAGGCGACCAGCCAACGCAACAGGGTTCTCACCCTCATTCGCTTTCGGGGCATCTATTTACGCGAGGCGTTGAAAAGCCATTATAACGCATCCCATCGCGGTACAGCTCACTCTATGATACGCTCGTTAGCCCACTACTAGTAGCAAAAGTGATCAAACGACAAACCCCAAACCGGCACCTTGGTCGCGCCACAATGTCTTTAAGCTTGCCATTGCACTCTTGGCTTTTATTTTGAGCAGCATGCATGAGGGGCCGGCGAGTGTCAATCAAAGGCCAGGACGAACTGTAATACCTAAAACTTTAATCTGTCAAGGAAGGTGCACCGTCGCGCTCTCGCCGGAGCATGACACAGCTCGAGACTCCGAGTCTCGATGCATTGGAGACCTAGACACGGAACTGCTTGGGCACATATACAGTATTTAGCGAAAGGATCATCATGGGGTGGTGTCACGCATACCCGATAATCTCCACGGAGACTGGGGCGTGACCTCAAATTTCGGGTCAAGCGGAAGGAACACCCTAGAACGTAATGTGCTGTACTGCCAAATCGTAGGGACCAGAACGGATCTTTCCCAGTTCAACGCTGCGCGTGCCGATACATTTCCGCGTGTCAATGGATCTGTTCCATAAATCAAATACGGGCCGCAGAGAGCTACACCTGACTAGCAGTCGCGTGCCCATGAAAAGACGTGCGTCGACTCAAATAGCAAATAAGTCTCAATTTTTATTCGCCGTGTTATGATGATGATTTAGCAGTTGTTAGGCACGTGGTGAATTTACGCGTTACAGGTTCAGTCATTTCGACAATCGTGCTGACGAGGTTGACGTCCGTATCCGGCAACAGAGAATGTAGCAGAGATAAGGGCTTGATGACGGGGCATCGAGATACGGTAGAATGTGCGTCGGAGAGCCCCAGCGGGGCCGGGGCAGCCTCATGTGTGTGATTCCATTGGTGGGTTGGGGGTCCACCAATTGGCCAAGTCGACCACGTTTGATG
>QFDV01000084.1:0-39417 GCA_003315845.1 Lactarius trivialis
ATTGTCGTTTTGTACGTAATTAACCACGATGTAGTCTGCCCAAAACGTGGTCAAAAGGCTCGATTGTCGCGCATTCACTTCATGCTGACAAGTTTGACCTCTGGCACGACGTAATTAGCTCTAGAAAAGCGCGAAAGTAACAGTCGATTGGCTCACCGAATCTGAGTGTTGAATTTGGAGGGATACCATCCGTCTTCGCATTGCCATAAGCCAACGATGGGGGGACGATCAAGAGACGTTCGCCTCCGACTTTCATACCGGCGATACCCTCATCCCAACCTTTGATCACAAGTATAAGATGGGATCACCGCCAGATATCAGCGCCTGAAACGCACCTCTGATCACCTCACCAGCCCCCAACCTGAACGTGAACTATCGAAAGAGACGATCGCATGAGCGAGAACAGGCAGCGACCGAAAGTCTTACAGGCTTGCCCTTCGTGTTTGAATCAAAGATCTTGCCATCCGGTAGCTTTCCAACGTAGCGCATAGACAACCTGACACCTTTCTTCGCCTGGGGACCCTCTCCAAGTTTGGCATCCTGGATCTTCAGGCCGCCGGGGAGGTCGCGCATACTCCCTTTATCGCCCAGCTTCTGCTTGGGTTCACTTTCCTTGTCCTCCCCCTTTTGGGGATGACTCTCTTTGGCATCTCCTCCTTTCTTCTTTTTGTCCTTCTTGCCTTTTTTGGAAGCCTCGCCGTCGGTTCCTGTTGGCGCGGGAACGGCACCACCGTTCTCAGCTTTCAGTTTCTTAGCCTTCTTTGAGAGCTTATCGCTAGTAGGCGCGTCTTGTTCTGTCGCGTCAGACTCTCTAGGACGCTTCGCTGATTTTTTTTCTACTTCTGCCTCTTCTTCAGAGTCGACCTCCTCGAATCGCCTGCACGGTGATACAGTCAACACGAATAGGCGCAGTGAATAGTCTAGGGACCAACCCAGCGTCCTCATCCTCGTCGTCGTCGCTAGGAAGACCCAGCATATCGGCAGGATTGATTTCGACATCAGAGCTGACTTCATCAAGGGCAAATTCGTCCTCCTGTTCCGATTCATCATCATCATTGTACGGGACTTGGTCCGGCGCCTGGTCTATCCAATCAGGAGAGTCAGACACCGCGACTTTCACGAAGGAAAGCACATATGCCTTACCAACGTAGTTTCCAGTGAGGTAGACCTCGCTGGATAGTTACTTGATGAACAATGGACAGTACTCAGAAAAACGAAGGGTGCGTACTTCTTTCCGACGACTTCCAACAAGAATTCGTCGTCTTCTTCAAACGTCAAGTTGAGGATACAATGTTCAATCTTCGGAAGAGCTCAATCTGGTGAGAAAACGCGTGACATCAATTCGTGGCATACCTTTCCGGGAGTCAACGAGCAAAGCACAGTCTCAACTAGAGCGGCCTCGTCCCCGTCCTCCTCCTCGTCCGATTCATCAACGACTTTGACCGGACGCGTGTATGTTAGCTTTACTGAGGTGCGCCCATTGGAGTCCGCAAGCTTGACGCCCAAAGCGGCATTGGTAATAACCAAATCACCTTGGGGAATGACCGACACAGAGTGCCCGGGTTTTACGACCGTACTCCTGTTCTCGATGTTAAAGGCGCAAACGCGCGCAGATTACACGCATATACTAACCAGAGTGCGACTGCAACGGGCATCTTTCAGTTTTTTTTTCGGCTGAGTGTTGGACGCGGTGTGAAAAGAAAGACACGCGCGTAAATAAACCAAAGCTGACTTTCGACCTCCGAATATTCACTTTTCTCACGGCATCTCCTTCATCACATCACATCCGTTTGCGATATGGTGAGCTTTTGGCATACGATACAAGTTTTGTGATTTAGATGTTGATTCAGCTAACAGTCCAATGTTCTAAGACCGTATCTCGCTGCGGTGCGGTCGACTCTGACCGCCGCACTGACACTAGAGAACTTCCCGTCTCAGGTGTGGATCATCTTGGACCCTTGCGCTCGGGATGCGATTATAGTCTTCTCCTTAGGTCGTTGAGCGTCACAACAAGCCTGAAGTGGAAGTTGCGTGAGTGTATCACCTACGTCACCCCACGCCGTCTGATCGCGTGCAGGGGATCCAAGGAAGTCCTCCTGAACCCGTTGATAATATCACGAACCGAAAACGAGCGAGTGCTTATCGAGCCCTCGGTCAACTCGATCCGTGTTAGCATTAAGATCAAGCAAGCAGATGAGATCGAGCGCATTCTCTGCCATAAATTCACCCGATTCCTGATGCAGCGAGCGGAGAGCTTCATCGTGTTGCGTAGAAAACCCATCAAGGTGCATTCTACCCCCCTCTGATTTGTGCACAAGTTGATGCTCCGCAGGGATATGATATTTCTTTCCTGATCACCAACACTCACACCGAGTCGATGCTGAAACACAAGATCGTAGATTTCATTATCCAGTATGTCAAACGGTAGATCCTTCGAGATGGCACTGAGGTACACCATTCAGGTTCATGGAGGACGTAGACCGGGAGATCAGCGAGATGAAGCTGAGTCTCAATGCACGAGCTCGTATAGTTGCCGAGTCGTACCTTACAGCGGTAAGTCTGGGCTACTTCATTTCTGTCGTGTTGCTCATCTATCAAAAGTTCAACGCATAGTAAGATAGTATAGTAGCGTTCTCGAAATGTATTTTATGAATTGAGAGGAACCCTAACCCTGAGCTCCACAATCGCGGTTTAAATTAATGAAAGGCGCGTCTCATCGCGCCAACGCGTCAATCCAATCGAGCACAAGTCGATCTTCTACCACACAGGCATGGCAGAGGGCGACTCTATCATGGACTCTCCACGCAAAAGAGTCGCCTACGATCCAGATCAAGACCCAGAGGAGAAACGCGTCCTCAGGCAAAAATATCGCGTCTTACTTAAAGATGAGGAAGGTAACACGCGCCCACCGTCACAGGGGGAGGTCCGTAATAACTTGTTGGCCTCCTCTCCTTTTTTGTCCAGGACACCAAATCAATGCCAACGAATATACGACACAAGAGTTGCTCGAAAAAGTACAACTGGCCGATTCGCTCTTCGACCAAGGTGTGTGTATTTTCCTACAAACCCCCCTTGGCGTTCACTCTCTTTCTTTTCTCAAACCCATTTCCAAAGTGTCCGCGCCACAGGAAGCGACGCTCGACTCGGCGTTCCTTGTCACCGCGTCCAACATGCACGCGGCAAAAGCGCGCGCGATGAAAGCGGGCGCCGGCGCGTTCGACGTCGACGATTTCGTGTCCAAGCTGATCACCTTCATGGGCGGACGCCGCGGCGAGGCGGGGCCGCCAAAGGACCGTGCGAGCGGCGGGACCGACGAAGAGGAGGAAGAGGAGGAGGAAGAAGACTACGACGGCGACGACGAGCCGCTCGACTGGGAGAAGATCGGCCGCAAGGCGCTCGCAAAGAGCCGGCGCGTGCCCGTGATGGACTTTATGTACGTGCCCCCTTCCCGCCCTCCGCACGAGAGGCTTCTGTTCTGATGTGACACACAGGCTCGGGCCACTTGCGGTCGAACAAAAGAAGCGCGTCGTCGGAAAGCGTGCTAAATTCGAGAAGAACAAGGCAGACGAGCGGCGGCCGCAGGAGCTGCGCGAAGAAGACATTGCGCGATCGGAGAACGAGACGACGAAGCATGTGATCGATGTCAGTCGTGCCTCCTTTGAATATATACATTGCAAACAAAGCCCTCACCACTACAAAATAGATACGAAGCTTACTCGTGGAACAAAATGGCCCTGTGAACCTTTTCAGGTTCATCACCAACCCGAACGATTTTGCACAATCCGTCGAAAACTTGTTCTATCTTTCTTTCCTAATCAGAGATGGCGAATGTGCCCTTGAAATCGAGGAGGATGGCGAACCGGTCATCTGTACGTCGTTCCCGTCGTTTGATTGTGAAACTCTCTGACCCGTTGTTTTCTAACCCAGTCATCTGCGAACAACCTCAGGTCAGCGATTATCAAGAAGGTTTAAGGAAACAGCAGCTTGTGTTTGAGTTTGACATTTATACTTGGGAGGTGAGTGCACGTCCCTTATGCCTACAATAAACGATTCGGTGCTCAGCGTGCGACCAGGCGGCGATCAAGGCGTTCGATATCAAAGAAGCTATCATCCCTCAACGAGCAAAAGTAGCCAGTATTAACGGGAAATGGTATGGGTGACTGTCGTGCTCCATGTTCGCGACTGTATTATAGGGACATGATACCACTATGATACCCCGCTACACTATCTAATTCTGCTGTATTCTACACTACAAATTATCCTAGACCAATTAGTCTTACCTGCTCCGACCTGCTGCCCCGCATAAATAGATGCGATTCAACTCAAACGTCAATGTCCTTTCATTGGGAGTATACTACTCTAGTACAAAGTCCAGTTACTAGGTTAACATCAGACCCAATGGGAGTCCAATGCAGAGCGTGACTGCAACTAACAATAACACAGCGGAGTCCGTCAATACAAAAAGGAAAAAAAGGTTCGAAATAGAAATAGAAATTCGCTACCGGAGCGAGAATGGCTCAGAGCGGCACCCTCTCTGGGGAATGGGCCCGTTCAGCAGGACGTCCTTGGAGCGAAGGGAAACTTGAGCTTCCCAGAATCGCTGTAGATTCCGTAGCCGGGCTCCTGTGCATCGGAATAGATGTGGGCGAACCAACCAATGCCACCACTAACGACAATTTTGAGGTCGGTGCAATGCTCGTCGAGGAGGTTAAAATAGCCTTGTTCGCTGCTGACACTCGCGACGGCGGTATGAGTTACGGGCTCCACGCCAGGATAATCGACGGACGGCCAGCCATTCTGTGTGTCCGCAAAAGGTAAAGTGTCAGCTTTGAGAAGGGGGAACTGAGGTGGCAAGATGTATGTTTTACCTCGTCGAAGTACATCTTCTTTCCGTTCCCGTTCTCGATGAAAAAGTCCAAGTCAGTTAGAACGTTTCCCCAGGCTTGGCTGCCTAGAGGGTGAAGCCAGACATAAGAAGGCGTGGAGAAAGTAAGGGCATGTACATACCGGTTGTGGCATTAGCTGCAAAGAATGGAAGCATGTGGATATTAATCGAATCAATAGCGTTAAGGACGTCCTGAGCGCCACCATCTTGTTGATAACCAAACGCAAGTTCGCTGACTGTGACGGGAATGCCAATGTCTGAAAGCCTCTGTTTGGCCTGATTTACTTGGACAGTCAGTTCGGCTGGGGTGAGGACATGGTCGTAGAGGGGCTCTGAACCAAATTGGACGACACGAGTGACAAATTGTGCTTTTGGATTCGAATGAAGAGTGGAAATGAGGGTGTCGCGACGTGTCATCCATTTGTCGGAATTATCGAAGCCGAACTGCAAGGTATAGATAAGTGTTTTGAGAGGGTGCAGTATTAGTAGGTACCCAGATGAGAGCGTGAACACCGAGCGTGTTATCCCAGGCAGCTGTAACGACATCGTCACTGGGAGACCGAGTATTAATAGTGCTAACGGAAATAAAGTTCGGGGAAGTCTTACTAGAAACCTTCCTCGTCACACGCGCCATAGAGGCGAACATATCGACCGTTGAAGGTATTTCGGATGTCTGCAAAATCCTTCTGCAGCTGAGACAATGACTGACCTAAATATAGAACAGGAATGAATTGAGGAATGAAAAAAGCCACAGGGCAACTCACAAGCGGTAACCTCGTAGCTGAAACCCAGGAAAGCGTACTCGTTAACAGAATCGCACCACCATCCGTTGGTGCTGGAGGGTACATCGGATGGCATAGTGAAGCCGAGCGCGGGGAAGCAAGCAGAGACGTCCGTATTCACTGGGGCTGGGGCCTGACAAGACCTCCGAGACAATCTCTTTGAGCGGGGGTGAGAGGCATTTGGGTAGTAAGCTTGGAAATGAGAGGCAGACGCGAGACCCAGGACGAGAAACACGAAGAGCAAAACCTGGACGAGGGAGGCCATCGAAGTGAGAGGACAAAAGACGATTGAAGAAAACCGAGCAAGAGCCACCACCACGGGGGTAACTGGCCGATGCGGCACAGGCCGGTGAACCGTCTGTATGTGAAGGGTAAACCACCTCCTTGATGCGGCGCAGAAGAATGCAGAAGACGCGCGCGAAGCACGTCTCGTGACAACACGTTAACGTCATGTGATCTCGGAAAGACTCGTTCCGGTCTGGTCCCATCCCCTCCGAGGGGGCGCTACCAGGCAGGACATTTCAGGATCATACTCTTCTTTCTCCCCCTCAGTCATGTCCTCACCACTTCCCATCCTCCACTTCCAAGATCGCAGCCAAAAAGCTGAAGAAGGCGAAATCCTTCATGGGTATGTCCCACTTACTCCACTTTTGACTCCACACTCAACTCAAACACTCACCTCCGTCGTACTCAAGCCACCGCGCCAAAACTCCGATAGTCTCTGCCATCGTCTCCAGCGCTGCCGTGATAGCTATCTGGGCCGTAGCCCTCGTCGGCTTTCTTTGGAAGCAATATAAGAAGCGCATCCGTGCCAAGCGTCGTGCTGCCAGAGGTCTACCTCCCAAGGTCAAGAAACCGAAGAAACCCTTGCCAACCTTCATCCTTCCCCCGGATCCCGCCGTTATCACCGGTCAGCGTGAGCCGGGCGAGCGCGCCATACCGCCTAAGCACCGCTCTTCTGTCGATAATGCTCCGAAAGGTCCAAGCACGACGGAGCCCAATGAACGCAAGCATACCCTTACTGAGGGCCAATTGCACGAGGAGATGATTGCGCGACAAGTGTTCTCGAAGCATAGTAGCTTAGACCCGCCCAAGCACGAGAAGCGCGCTTCTAGATGTAAGTCAAGTTGTTCTTGTCACATGCTGTCACATATCACTTACTGAATACTCTTTTGTCAGCAAATACTGGGCGTTGAACTCCACCCGGCCTGCTGTGGCCTGCTGTCGTTACTTTACTTTACGTCTAATGAAAACGTTTACGTGTACATTGGAAAGATGTTCGCATCTGAATGTGTCTCGTACTCTTATATCACACCACCCTTCTTTTTCTGTACGACTCTTATCTTTATCTCGGACTAATCGCAGTAGGCTCCCACATTTGCAGGCTATTTTTAGAGATCAACATCTCAGCCTCAATGGAGAGACTCTGAGTACTTACCGCAACGTCCCTTGCGTACCTCAACAGTATGCCCCGCCTTACCGTCAGCGCGCCCTTCCCAGAACCCTCCCACTCTTTTCGGCGGCGCGCCTCCTCTTCGTCATTGACCTCCCAATTGATCGTCCTTTTCTCAGAGTCGATGACGATCCTGTCGCCGTCTTGGACCAACGCGATCGGCCCGCCAAGGCGTGCCTCGGGAACGATGTGGCCTTCGGTGCCCATCAGCACCAATTATGCAGGACAGCCATCGCGCGCGCACCAATAATGAAGCCTCGGGAAGCTCCAGAGAAGCGTCCATCAGTTATGAGCGCGGTCGACCCTGCCAGACCTGCTCCTATCAACGCGCCGGTAGGTCCTTGAGCCCAACGACAATAAGTCAGCGTTAGGGCGTGGCACTTGATTAGGGGGCGGGCGTACCTAACATCTATGACACAAACAGGTCGCTCAGTGCACGCCAAAGACAAAGTAGCGAGTAAACAACCTCTGGCATGCCAGGGGCGCCTTTGGGGCCCTGGTACCGAAAGACGAGCACCATCCCGGGCTTGATCTCGCCTGCTGCGAGGGCAGGATAGAACCCGTCGTCCAGGCTATCGAAGCACTTTGCCACGCCCTGAAAAGTGACGCCCTCCGCGCCTGTGATCTTCGCGACCGCGCTCCCGGGCGCGAGGTTTCCCCTGAGGATGGCGATGTGACCCGTGCGCTTTATCGGGTCCGTGAGCGGGCGCACGACGTCCTGCGTCGATGGTCCAAACGCCAGCTCCGGCGCGTCCACGACGTTCTCCGCGAGCGTGCGGCCCGTGACCGTCAGCTGCGCGCCGTCGATCAGGTCCGTGTGCGCGAGGAGGTACTTGAGCAGCGCGGGGATGCCCCCCACTCGGTGCAGGTCCTCCATGTAGTACCGCCCGGACGGCTTCAGGTTCGCTAGGTACGGCGTTCGGTCCGCTACGGTTTGGAAGTCGTCGATCGTCAGCTCGACGTCAGCCGCGCGGGCCATGGCTAGGAGGTGGAGGACCTAGGGAGGGCGAATCAACAGCGCCCCAAGTACTAGTGGAGTGTTGTCGGAGTGTCCTCACCGCGTTTGTCGAGCCACCGAGCACGTTCACGATCGCGATAGCGTTCAGAAATGAGTTACGGGTCAGGATGTCGCTGCGTCATCGCAATTCAATTTGCCAGTCGCAAGAAGCCATATCACATACCGCGGTTTGATATCACGTTCAAGCAATTTCTTGAGGTATCCTGCAGCCCGCTTACACTCCTTGAGCTTCTCTGGGATCCAAAACAGTCAGGTGAACCGAAGTTCGGGGTTCAGTTTACATGGCGCACACACCACCATACGTCGCAGGGATACTGGAGGAATACGGCAGGGACAGGCCAAGCACCTCCAAAGCCGAACTCATGGTATTGGCGCTGTCGGCCACGTCTGTTCCTTCAGCTCCGTCAATGGCTGGCAAATACCGTACGGACGCACGTGTACATCCCACCACAGGCTCCAGCGCCAGGACACGCATGTCGGACGATGTCAAATCGTTGCTCATCCGTGATTTTACCAACGGCAAACGCGCCTTTAAGAGTGAAGGTATAATTGAGTTACAGTCTTCCGCAAAGGCTAGTATACGCCGTTTACCATATGATTCAAACGCATCCGAGATGTTGACGGAATCGCCCTTCGCGTATCCCATTCCAGGGCAGTCTACATGTCGTTCACCGACTTGGATAGTTCCACCATATACGATGATTGTCGGGCGATTGTGTCGCACCGCAGCTATCGCACAGCCAGGCATATTCTTGTCACACCCGGGAATAGATATATTGCCATCGTAGTGCTGGGCCTGGATAGGAGTTATTTTCAAGTGCTCGTCACGTTGGAACACCATCATACCATGGTGACCTGTCATCCCAGATTGATCAGTCGCTTCGATCGCCAATTCAGAATAGAGTGGTCGGTACACACAGCCTCGATCGAATCAGCTATGATGTCACGGCTCGGGAGCCTATCACGCAAACGTCATTCACAAAGGCTCAGCCCCACGGCCAGTAGAACACACTGACGAGTAGCGCATCCCTGTTACTTATGTCGGCAGTGAACAGAAGACTACGACAACGCAGCCACACACCGTTGGTGCCCATAGTTATAGCATCACTTTCGATTCGCGTTTCAGCCTGCACTGACGAACTTTACCACGTCATACTCGTACCTGACGCCAATCGTGTTGAATATGAGCCCGACTAGATCCTCTTCTTTACATCCTTCCTTGACTGCTTTTGCGAGGTCCAACTTCGCTACCCATCAGCCAGCCGGTTCTCCTGTCATCACCGGAAACCATGCAGTATGCTCACAAGATGGGTGTTGCACGGATTTCCTGTAAGTAGAATAAATGAGCAAATTCGGTGGTCGCACGTTGCGCCGCTACCGCACCTTCCCACCAGATTGGAGATATACCGATCTAACGAGCCTGGGGTAAGAGCGAGGAAAATGGCTCATGACGAAATCACCCATGCCTGAGGTTTATCCATGTCGTCTGCATCGATTACGGCATATACTGACCAAATGGCGCGAATGAGATAACGATCGATGTCATAGGCTAGCAAACGGCTAGCAATGCTGCCTTACGCATAGCCTGTGCACCGCCCCTGGCCTAGCGACACGAAATGTCAGCTGAGATGACAGGCCCAGGTAACACCACAGACCTTGTCCTGCGTGAGTTGGCTCGAGTACTTGTTCAGCTTGACATCTTTCCGTGTCGGATCGGGGGAAAGTGGGGGTGGCAGAGCGTGTCTGCGGGGAATTCCATGAGTTTACAGACACTTTACAAGTCATCTAGCCACTCACATCTGGACATCAGCCATCGTTACCTTATGAAAGGTGGTGATTGAACTGAACTGAGTACCTGGAGTGTACCTGGTACGTCGAGGAGCGGCCCGGTTGAAGTGAAGTTGACTTCCTCATTCGGAGGCGCAATTGTGATATCACCGTCACGAATGCCAGAGACCCAATTTCTACGTGTGACGACTTCGAAACTCAAGGCATTTATTAAGCGAAGACAATGAATGCAGTGAAGCGTGTGTTAATCGAAGGTGCGAGGGGCAATGTCAGGGTTACAACTTCGCTACCCAGCCGGTTGGCGGCGAGGATACAGAATTGCTTGAAGGTATTTTTGGGTTGTCGATCGCTTTTTGACAACTGGACGCCTCGTGGATAACGTACACGGACCCCGGTTTCTACGACGACAACTGAACACTACCACAGGAGATGTCCAATTGCCAGTATCCCAACTCAGAACCATAGTTTTGGTTCTGGTTCTTTTCCCCAGTTCGGTAGAAGCAATCCCTTCTGTCACGGGAGTCAGCACGGAATAACGCAGAGCGACAAGTATTTTCCCACTTACGAGACCAAAAAAATCAGGAAGACCAGTCCACAGCTCTTCCCTGACTGCTTCGAGATACTTCTTGACCACACGGGTGCAGCCGCCGCAGACCTCGTCATGCGGAATGTCATCACAGAGGGAAACTTTCTCCCGTAGCCATCCGATCGGGTCCGCAACGCTTGGACCTGAGACGGCCCCAAGCTGCATATCCCACCATTTTTTGAGGCCCGCACGACAGGGCGATGGCTTGCCAGGTACTGGAATCCGCTTGCAGTCGTCGTGCGGGTGGACGATAAGTAAGTTGGTGATTCCGTCGAGGAATTTGCCTCGCAAGGCGCCACGCCCCTGCGCCAGCCGACGAAGATCGTCGGCCGTCAGGACGGAGAGGTCTGCGCGGCGGAACCCCTCATGTGGGTTTGGCGCGATCACTTCGTGTACACGTGCCAAGTCATATAAGACCACGGGGAGGATGTCGAGGATGTTGTGCTCCATGGCAAGGCGGAGGGTTCTGGCTATCGTCGCCCGTCAGCGCGCGCGCGCGGAAACTCAGTGAAACGTCAACATGCCTGGTTCTGGGTGCGCAAAGGACAGATCGAAACACTCTCGGCGCAGGTAGGCTCTCTCCAGATCTTCTGTCCGCTTCTGCAGATAGTCCCAATCAAAAAGGTATTGTGGCCACGCGTGTCTCAGAGTATTGAGCATGTGGTCTCGAAGGTGCGCAACGTCGTACTTCATCGCCAGATGAAGAATCCCGTCGTATTTGTACGGAAAGCCTTTCCAGATACCCTCGAGGAAAGGAGAGGAGATTGGACGGTGGCGCTGTGTCTCCCTGCGAGTCTAGTCGGTTAACGCATCGAGCTGGAGATCGGAGATAACTGACTCTGGGAAATATAGGGCTTTCAGAAAATCATTGCATTGTGATGGGGGGTCAGGAAGTTCTATCACAGGTAGGCCCTCGTAAAAGTCCGAGGCAGTATTAAAAGCCGTTTGTGGCCCATCGAATAAGTCGTAAAAGACATTCGAGTGAGACGCGAGAATCGACTTGTGCACTTTGTACACAGTACACACGTTCTCGCCAAGAACGGTGCGGATGATGATATTTCCGTCGTCAAACCATAGGTCGGGGCTCTCATAAGTCTCTTTGTCGACACCAGACTTGTCTTTGAATATTCTCGGCCGTTTAGACGCAAGAAACGAGTCCGTTGGGGACGACATCCGTCAAGAGGGGGATGTCCCAGTCTGTTCATCAATTCTGTTGTGTGGGGCGCTGATATATGCGCGACCGAACAGCTTTTCGACTCGGATTAGTCAGCCATTACTGTCTTACGCGTGACTACACCGTGACCCTGTCACGGTCCGTCCATGACCCGACCACTGTTCGATCCGTCTCCGTGTAAGGATGTTACGACACTCCAACTTGTTAAGACGAAAACTTCGTGGACACCCATCATTACCTGTCCCGCAGACTTCCCACCAGAACTCGTAGGTTCGACGGACGCGTTGTACCAGTAGCTCATTATTTCCAGTTCGAACTTGCTGTCTCCCAGTTCATCCATCACCCAGAGTACAACTCGACGCTAATTTTGCGATCTGAGGTCATCGAGGAATCGTCTGATGAGGTGTTCCCTGACCTCGTCCCACTTCTCCGGGACTTACGACCAGTCCGGAATATACACCGTAGACTTCTTCCACGACGCCCTACACGGGACACTGGGCTCGAGCAGCATTGCACACTCTACGCACCGTCTCACCCGTCCGATCCAGAGGCTTTCCGTCCGACTGTGCTTGTGCTGACCCCGATCCTTCCATCGGATGGTTCGCTCCCCTATTACCACCCAACTGTCACGCACCTAGCCTTCCGCATCATCCCGCCCACTTCCTCCGAGTCCGTGATGCTGCGCATAGAGGCACTTCCACTCCCCGGAACGCCCCTCGATCCGGGGGCGCGCCTCTACCGGACGTGCCTCTCGCTACTCGAGACGCTACACCGCTACGGATGGGGGGCACTCACACACTACAAGAAGCGAGTCCTACACGACGTCCTCTTGCCCCGCGAGACATATCAGGACCTATATCTCATCATGCGCGAACGACACAAGCACCTCGTCGGTGACTGGCACGAAGTCACAGACCCACTCAAACACGTCTTCGAGGTCCGCCCTTCCCCCTCGCATTTTCTGCCTTAACGCCGCGCGCACAGGACATCGGCATAGCGACGTTCCTCATTCTCCTCTGGAAAGACACGTATACCCCCGAGACCATCCCTCTCCACTCGAGCGACAGAACCGACATGACGGGACTCTCCAACGAGCCCTGGCGCTGCTGGCCCCGTCCCCCAGGCGGCTTCGTCGACCTGGGGTGCGGCAACGGTCTACTGACGCACATCCTCGTATCGGAGGGCTACGCGGGGCACGGCTTCGACCTACGCAAGCGCACATCCTGGACGCACTACCCGCCCGCGACCCAATCGCGCCTTCTCGTGCGCGCGCTCGATCCCGCCGCCGCCGAGGATCGCACGCTCCTCCCCGCAGATTGCTTCCTGATCGGGAACCACGCGGACGAACTCACGCCCTGGGTTCCCCTGCTCGCGACGCGCGTACGCGCGTCCGGGTATCTCTCGATACCGTGCTGCGCGTGGGGGCTCGACGCGCGCTTCGATCGTGCGCGCGACGTTCCACACTGCGAGGTCGATGCTGAGACGCTGAATCTCGGCGATGGCGGGGATGGCGCACGGAGCTCGTATGCACTGTACAGGGTGTGGCTGGCGTCGCTGAGTGTGCATTGTGGGTGGGCAATTGAGGTCGAGATGCTGCGGATACCGAGCACGAGGAATTGGGCGATTGTCGGTGAGTCCCACCGGTCTTTTTATCATCACATTTTCCTTATGTTTGAATTTAGGTCGGAAACGCGTAGGTTCTTTGGAGGCAGCAGACGAGAACGTCGAGGAGCTCATCGAAGGCGTGCGCAAACGGGGACAGTTCAAGACCCGTCATCCCGAAGGAAAGGCAGGTGGTGACCACTAATAACAGGAATGCTCAGACAACAATTAAATAAAGACTATGTTGTATAATCTCTTGCGGATACAGGTATCTGTTAGTAGTACACAAGCAGTGCAAGGGGTGATTCTGCTGCAGTAGTCCAACGTCTTAAAACTCAAAACCCTCCGAGCGGAAAATGTCCAGAGGAGGGTTATCGTTCGTGAGATCTGCTAGATCCTTGCGATCCTGTGTATTGGCGTAAATGCCATGTCCGATGACGGAGTGGGGCAAACATACCATGGCGAGGAAAGCTCGACGCAGCGTCTGCAACAATTGCTTGCTCTTATCCCCAGTTGCCTCCTGCATGGAAAGAGCGCTCAAAAGATGTTCCGCTGCCTCCTTGTGTGCGCCAATGTTCAAACCTAAGAAGAAACAAGTCATGACCAGGGAGTTGCCGGTGATCAAATGTTACATACAAGCAACGCCAACGTTATAGATCGCACGGGTATACGTGGGGCGTAGCATCAGTGCTTCGCGGTACGCTCCCAGGGACTCCTCAGGCTTATTTCCGTTCGAAAGTGACGAGCCCAGGCGGTTCCAAAGGAGATAGTCCTGACACAAAGGATCAGCAAGGGGGTTTGATCGCACACAAACTCCGAGCGCATACCGTCGGCCGGACACTTAATGCCGCTTCGAAACAATCCTTGGCGCGGTCGTATGCCCCATTGGTGTAAAAGAGTACGCCAAGAGCCAGTTGCACGTCGGGATCAATCACGCCTTGTGCGTGCTGTGTGCGCGCAACAGTCAGGAACGCCTCAGTGACAACATTGTGTGAATGCCATGACGATCGGGTGAGGGAATTTTGTGCCTCTGGGGGGATCGGCACGTCTGGGAAGCGTGCTTGCAACCAGCGCATCAACATGGTGTGAGAGGCGCGATCCAACGACTCGTTCGTGTACGAAATTGCTAGCGACTGTTACCCCATGAGTAAAATAGAACTCGGAAGGTGGAGTGGGTGGGTAACGCACGAGCTTCCCCGCGCTGGCGACACCCGCTTCTTCGGCAAGACGCACACCCTCCGTGAGTGCCTTCATGCCTGCCTCCTCGCGCTCGTCCATGTTCCGAGTTTCGCCGAGGAGAATCCACGCCTCGTAACCGCCCTCGCCGAGATCGCCTTTCTGAATTGCGGCCTCGAGAAGTAGAGCGATTTCTGAAAGTGATGCATTTTGCTCGAGCATCTGTTTAGCCAAAGCTAGAGGTGACTGCGTGGAAGACGATGGATCGAGGAATTTGTTGTTTTGCTCTGTACTCGGTGAGCAGAAGTGCGGACACGGAATACTAAACACAACAAACCAAAGACGTAAGGATCAAGGATGGGTAATCCTTCATGGTCAAATTTCATGTTGTGCGTGAAGGAATCGTCCAAGTCTACGACGCCTTCTTCCCAAGCGCGTTGCATGGCCGAGTCCCATTCGCCATCATCGCGCTGCGCGGTCATGAGCTGATTGAACTCTGCCTCCCACTTGGCCATGTCTTCCGGTTTGGGAGGCATATCGGAATTCTGCATCTGCTCCCAGACGCTGTGGAATCGAAGATTGATACCATCAGCTCCACTACTAAAGCCAGCACAACGCACTGACCTTTTAAACTCGACGTTACGAAGAAGCTCTTCTGGGGTGGCCGTGGGAACATCGTCAAGCCTCGCGTTGTTGAGTGCCTTTTCAAGTTCATCCACTGTATCTCCGGAAGACTGGGTCTCAATCTTGGCAGATGCGGCGGTAATTGATGATGCAGCTTGGGCAAATGCCGCATCAAACTCAGTTTCCTTGAACTTGCCCTTGCCTTTAACGTCAGCATGTGCGTCAAAGCCTTGAAGGTACGCTTGCGGGGTAGCATTAAGGCCGAAGCGATTTGTCATTGTTCCGAAGCCATTTCCAATCAAATGTGAGTTTTGAGTCGCTACACCACGGAATTAGGGTGCATGGTACTACTGAACTAATTTCTGACGCACAATTCACTGGAGAGACGCTCTGCTGAATGGTCGGACCAGGAGTGAAAGCAGCTGGGCTGAACTCGCTTGCCCAAGCCGTTGATGGAAAAGTATTATGAGTAGCCTGGGTATGCTGAATGTCTGCCCAAGCATTATTCATATTCGGCATCGCGCTCCGGTTGGCTACGGTAAGTGGGAGCTGACGAGACATCAAGTCTTGTATCTGCGCCGGGGAGAAAGAAGGCCCAGGGCCTTGTGCATCGAAGAATTGGCGAGCCATTGCCATGTCGTGCTCAGCGACGGCATTGTTAGACGCGGATGGTAGATGATGGAGCTAAGAGGGATCGCGTAAGGTGAATACAAGAACCAGAGAGAGGGTAGTTCACTGACCCTTGATGAGGATGGACCGGCGATCCTGTCCTGAGAAAGTTGGGGAGTGAGTGAGAATGTAAGGGGATGGTACAGTACGGACCTGTTGCAAGCTGCGATCTCCATCTGTGTGCTTAAGCACCTGGGAAAGAGGATTGACCTCTACGGCGCATTCCGAACCGGACATGAGATTTGCGAGAGACATTGTTGCGGAGGAGAAGTGAAGAATAATTGCTGAACGGTAATCCGCAAGCCGACTTTAAGAGGAGGATGCCGCACGTGATTGTACGGCCTTGTTTTAGTCCGTCCGAAACTCCGAGCCTCGGGAGAGCCACGGGAGGAGCATACCTCTCTAACCACTATCCATGCTGCGACTCTCTTCACTGGCAACTTCCCGCAGATTCGTCAATCGCGCTTACGCTACAGCTGCCTCTCCACGAGCGCTGGTTTTACTTGAGCACAAAGACGGCGCCATCGAGTCGGGTTCTCTCTCTGCTTTGACAGCAGCTCAGCAGCTCGGCGGTACGGTCACCGGCCTCATACTAGGTGCTCCTGACCACCTACCAACTGTCCTCGAGAATGCCAAAAAGTATGTGTGATCTAGGTTTTAAGCCGACGTTGCTTCACTTTTTTTGGTAGGTTGAAAGGGCTGTCATCTATCCTGCATTCCTCCGCTCCGCAATATTCTTCGCTAGTGCCAGAAGTTGTATCTCCACTCCTCGAGAAGTTACTAGGGAGTAACTCTCCATACACTCATGTCGTCTCTTCCCACTCGTCTGCTGCCAAGTCCCTCCTCCCGCGCATCGCCGCCAAACTCGACCTTCCCGCCGTCTCTGACGTAATCTCGGTCTCCCACGACGCATCCTCGAACAGTACCACCTTTTCTCGACCAATCTACGCCGGAAACGCGATCGCGACCGTCCGCGCTCCTTCTACCATTTCTTTAAAGTTTTTCACCGTGCGCTCGACGGCGTTCGCGGCTGCCCCTTTGGGTGACGATGCCGGCGTCGCACTCGAGGAACTAGCTCCCGTTGAAGTCACAGACTCCCCCACGCAGCTCATCAAGACAGAGCTCGCCCAGTCTGACCGTCCAGAGCTTGGCATCGCCACTCGCATAGTATCCGGCGGGCGCGCGCTCAAAAACGCAGAGACATTCAAAGCCACGCTCGATCCCCTTGCAGATGCTCTGGGCGCAGCTGTTGGCGCGTC
This sequence comes from Lactarius trivialis, assembly GCA_003315845.1. Taxonomy (NCBI): domain Eukaryota; kingdom Fungi; phylum Basidiomycota; class Agaricomycetes; order Russulales; family Russulaceae; genus Lactarius; species Lactarius trivialis. The sequence goes on from QFDV01000084.1 coordinate 17,017, forward strand.
GCGGGCAGCGGTTGATGCGGGTTATGTGGACAACTCACTGCAGGTTGGCCAGACAGGCAAGGTGGTTGCCCCTGAGCTATATATCGCCGTCGGCATTTCAGGTGCTATCCAACATCTGGCAGGTATGAAGGATTCGAAGCTCATTGTAGCAATAAATAAGGTGGACTCTTTTTCGAGCCATATCTTTCCCACGTTCTGATGTGATTACATCCTTGCAGGACCCAGACGCTCCCATATTCCAGGTAGCAGACGTCGGACTGGTAGCAGACCTCTTTGAAGCAGTCCCGCAGATTGTAGAAAAGCTCAAGCGGTAGTATTATTCTGCAACATATAAACCAAACATTTGCAATCGTTTCTCATCTCGACTTTGTGGGGAGAAACGCAGCAGATGCAACACGCTCCACGCCGCAGGCACGCGGGATCTTTGAGGTCGATCCACCCGTGTAAACGATCGCACCGTTCCTGCCTGGAAGCTTGAAGCTTCAAAGACTGATCCGCCGGAGCCCCACTCGGTATCCCCGTCTTCGTAGCAGGTTCTGTTTGATCCGATCAAAGTACGCGTGGTGCCTTGCATCCCTGGACATGAATGCGACTTGTTTCCGATTCGTCTTGTGTATCTTGGTGAACCCACACGTATTCCGTTTCGCCACTGAAGTGTTGGTCCTGACGAAGCATCATCTTACTTTACTATGCCACATTGACAACTACTGACGTGTGTGTTCAAGAGCCTTTTAGGTCCCAGTACAACAGAGCCAAGGCCTTTCCATTTCCACACCCTCTTGGATCGCGCACGTCTGAGTCTGCTAGGGATACGAATACAGGGTAAATGTTCCTCAGGACCAAGTGACTGACCTGCGAAGACCTTTCCCACGTGATCGCGTCGCTTCGTAAGACTAAGACGGACTGGTCAGCGCTCAGCCACCACAATGCTTCGTTCCGTTGTCACCACTGGCTCGTACATCGTAGAGAAGTATTCGAGGTCTTATCCATCTCCTCTCGTGCATACACAATCACAAGATTTAGGTGCGGCGCAGCCGGAATGGCAACACTACTCCAATCCGGTGATAACTCTCAAGCTTGACGTGAAGAAATCAATGGACAACAACTTCGAATCTGTACGTTTACGCGTAATATGGAATACGAATATGGGTCACGATGGAGTGGAACGGGAAATCACAATGGTATGAACAGACACGGGCGCATACACTCACCTTTTTTTGTGACTCTTATGATAGGAAGACCTCGATCTCCTGTCGTTCTCGGGAACCCCCTCCCAAATCCAACCCGGGCAGGGCCCACCTCTCAAGGCCGTCTATCGTGCCACGGTCGTAGGAATTCGCTACCAGTATCCGTTTTCCGCGGCGGCCACCTCACCAGCCGTACGCATTTGCGAGATGGGACTTGCCACTAACGAGACATGCGCTGATCAATACCCCCCAGTCATACCGCCGTTTTCAGGTCAACTTTGCTTCCGCTTCGGACGTCGTGCAATTTATCGACGCCATCCGGCCGGTGTGCCCCTGCAAAGAGAACACAGGTCCTCCGGCACCATCGATCCCCACAAACGGACCTCCTGTGCCACCGTCCGCTCCCATGCAACCACTACCTGCAAGTTCTACGCTCGCCCGATGCCACACCGGTGCCGTGCAACGGCCTTCGATGCTTCCTCCCGCTGTAGGCACCGTCCGCGCATTGAAAAGCGATATCCAGGGCAACAGCCAAGAGTTCCCTGCTCGGGTGCCACGCTTCCCGCCCTACTCAAGCTCAGACCTATCGCTGGCGCCGTCGTCAGACCCTGCGCCACCAGCACTACCGGCGTACCAGCACCCGCCACCCTCCAGCCTGGGCGGCACCGACAGGTCTTCTCAACTGTCCTCCACACCACTAGCACCACCCGACGTACATTCCAGCCAGTTCACGAACTCAAGCACCGTGCCTTCTCTCCCCGCGTTGTCTCAGCCTACATCGACCGCCGCTACGCTCGCGCCGCAGCCGACCGCCACTGCGACTCAGCGCGACGATGACGACGAATCGGAGAAGCGGGCGCGCGAGGCGTTTCTGGAGTCGCTTCGAGAGGTACCGGAGCTGTATAGCTTGACGCGCCGCGAGCTCGAGAACCTGGTGAGCGTCGTCGTACGCGAGCCGGGGTTTCCGAGGCTGGTGCGTTGTTCGTTTCGTTCCTCCGTCTCCGGGGCTGAACGGAGGTCGTTACATTTCCTTACATTATTGTCCGCGTGTTCGTCAGCTCGAAGCGCTCGACTCGATGTGGGTGATCCGCGGGTTTTTGGCACAGTGAAGCGCCGCTGCCGCAAAAAACGAAAAGCCGGGGTAGATGGACGGAACAGGCGCGACAAGGACACGAGCCATTAACCCTTACTATTAGTGAAAGGGTCGATCCACCGACAAAGGGGACGTCTTTATTTGCATGCATGCAAAACACACGCCGAGAATTCCGCGGAATGCTAGCCTGATCCTGATGGTGTGTGTATGTTTGATTGAACATTCATGACGCTGGAGGAGAAAACGTAATGGGGTTCAACGCTACCCCCACCCCTTCGGCAAGCAAAACTACAGTATGATAGCGCCGCGATCCGGTGATTCGTACCATCCGGCTGATACGAGACTTGAGCTTGAGCGCTTTAGGACAAGTGCAAGTTGGGCGAGGAGGGCAGGATACCTGACGCGTTTGGCACCTACCCGGCCCTCCTCCAAAGTCGATCGAGCGTGGCTCTCATCACCGTATCCTAGAGCAGCAGCAAGACAGTTGAGCCCAGATCGGGTTTTCGATCCGACCGTGCAGATGATCAACAAAACAGACGCGGGGATTAACTTGTGCGGATGGGGGAGAAAGATCGGCGTTGCAGAGTGGCAAGGGGCACAGACAGCACAGGCGCGAGGGTCGGATGTGCATCAAGTCTATTTCAAGAAGCATGACCGCCGGATTGTCTACATCTTCTACGTATGGAAGTGCGAGTGTGCGAGGGACCGTCGGCGATGGGAGTGGGGGGCGGAGCGAGGACCTTCCGAGCCCCCCAAACGGCCGGCGAATGGCGTCCTCGTACTGTTACAGTACATGGGTTACAGTACATGGGAACAGACTCTTCGGGAAAAGCTAGCGTTTCATCGCCGATTGATAGGAGGAGTTCGCGCGGCGGAATTGTAGCGTTCGCGAACACACCAGAAACGAACAAGGTAGCAGACACAAGAGAGATGCCCCGCACCCACGAGTTTCGCTTTTGGTGTCAGAACGGGGTGAATACAGGCGCAGACCACAGCTATTTCCTTACGCCGAGCGTTCTTCCGACTTGTTGGTTGGCGGTAACTAACAGCCTCAAAAAAAGTGCCGCATAAAACGCCGCTGTTGAGCTTGATGATCGCCGATATGTTTCGGAATCGTGATGTGACTGGGAGATGTTATACAAGAGCACGCTTGCATTCCAAAGACAAACACGGCGGCGAGAACAGGGATATGTAGAAATGCGGAGGAAGAGAGTCTCCGTCTCTTCCAGCAGCCAGCAGCCCAGATCATTCTATCCGCCTTCAAAAAATTTATGAACACCGAGTCCTTGCGACGCATGGAAAGACGAAAGCAGCCTTTCATATCTTTGACAGAGCCGGTATTGTCGCTCGCAGCCAAGTCGTGATCGCGTGTTCTCTTTCTTTCCAGAAACGTTTCGGAGCCATAAAACAGCTCGGGCAGGCGTGTCGCGGCGCTGTTGCGGTTTAGGGTTGCCACCTAACTTTAAACTTCGTAGATGGTAAAGTGGGCCCCACAGCATGGTTCGTTCTCGAATCATTGTGGTAGGGCCGAGGGTCAGCACCAATCAAGAAAGCCTAAATCCTCGATGAGCGACCGAGAAGCCAATGATCGACCAGGGACCCCTCTGCCTTTTTCACAAAAGAGGAGGTGGGCAAGACAGCTGCATTTTTCATCAAAATGTGACGGCGGTGTTACCGTACAGGCTCAAAAGAAAATACACATACAAGAGGGCAGAGTACTTACGTACTTCGCAGGATTGTTTCAAACAACGCTGCTGAGATCAAACCTGCCATCACTTCCCTTCACCGCAACGCCCTTCTCGGTCACAATTGCTGTGATAAGCTCGGCGGGTGTAACATCAAAACTGGGGTTATAGATCCCGTCCAACCCCTCAGGAGGAATCATGACGGCCGCTTGAGCCTTATTGCCATGTTGATCAAGGGAAGGAGGATACAGTGCGCCGCGCACGATGCATGCTTCTAGAGGCGGACGATGCTCGATCGGAATTCTTGGGAGACAGGATCAGCACGAAACGAGACCCGGATGAAAGACTCTCGAGCCTACCCTGAGCCATCGGCGACATCGAGGTCAACTGTTGTGATAGGCGCGACAACGATGAACGGGATGTTGTGACGCGCTGCTAGCACTGCGGCGTTGTAGGTGCCGATCTAGAATGCCAATGAGAACCCTAGAGTGAGGGCGTGAAATGCGTGCGAGCATACCTTGTTGGCCGTGTCGCCGTTCTTGGCAATACGGTCGGCTCCAACGGCTGGCAGTGATGAGTCGTGAACAAGGGCAGGAGGACGAGGGCGCAAGATCAGGAGCATACCTACGGCGTGTATATTGTGATGCTGGAACAAGGAACCCACCATGGTGTCTACGATCATAGTGGATGGGATTTGTAATGTTTTGAGCTCAAGCGCCGTCAATCTAAACTATAGGTACGAAGCAAAACACGAGTGTCGTCTGCGCAGCTCACCTAGACCCTTGATGATATGGTGCAGTCTGGGTGAAATATGCTCTCCCAAGCTTTTCCGTTTCATGTAGGTATGTTATGAGACCGAGGGCGGTACCGTATCCCTGGGAGTCGAGTTGGTCACGGGGACTGAAAGAGAGAAGAAGCGTCCAACCGAAGTAGCCAGCGAGCCAGTGTTGCAAACGGTCAAAACATTGAGCCCATCGCCCGAGGCGCCGTTACCCTTCACCAAATTGACCAACCAATCGCCGCCCCACTTGGCCATGGCCTTGTTGCGACCGACGTCTTCGGCGGCGATTTGCCTGCCATCTTGTATCAAATCCTCCGCTATTTGGCGGACGTCCTTGCCCGCGTCCAAGGATGTTTGGAGAGTGCGAGAAAGACGACGTGTAGCGGCACCGAGGTTGACGGCGGTCGGACGGGCGGTGAAGAGAAAGTCGAGGATGTGTACGACGTGTACTCTGAGAGCTTCCGGGGATGAAAGGAAGTCGGGTGAAGGGGAAGATCGGAGAGCGCGGGCGAGATGCTGAGAGAAGGCAAGCGCAGCAAGAGATGCAATGGCAGGTGCGCCACGAATCTGGGATAGGGATAAATGAAGTTCCCCGCTAAAAACCAATTTGATTATACCTTCATTGACCGGATCGCATCGTGGGCTTGTTCGATAGTATCTATAACCAACCACTCGGTCGTGTGGGGCAATGCCAATTGATTCACGATTTGAATATTGTCATCAGACAATCGGATGCTCGTCAGTGTTTCGGCCATCGTTTGGAAAATGACGAATTTGGCTATTGGCGAATTTAGCTATTGGACATCCTAATCAGTTCAACCAATGACAAGAGGCCGACAGAAAGACACTACTCTGCCACCATCCCGAGCTCTTATCATCCAGAGGGCTTATCGCGATAGGAAGGCAAAATACATCGCAGGCTTGGAAGATCGATGTCGTAAGGCGGAAGAAGAGAACGTCCGCTTGAGAGAGGAGCTCACGCTCGCTCGATCCCAGTCTCCTAATACATCCAATAATACCGAACTGGTAACTCAAACGGTACCTATTAGGATCTGCTCCTTTTCTGACGACCTCTAGGCTCAAGCTTGCTCGGATCTGATGCATACTCTCCAGAAAGCGCAGACAGCCCTATCGCTCTTTCAGCAGGGGGCGCTTGTACATGCGGTCGAGTCAGACAAGTAAGCAACTCGTGACATGGCTCGAGGGTACACTCATTTCTCTTCAGAACGATCCCCTCTGCTACGGAACTTGATATCGCCGCCGTTCTCACTCACGCCCTCCGGCAAGATCCACCGGCGCCACTGTCGCGACAGCCGAATCCGAGCGATACACTTTCGAGCGCGGGAGACACCGATGGAACAGAGTGTTGTGGTGGAATCATTGACTGCGAGGGTCTTCCCTTGTTGAACGAGCATTGATGTCACCTCGACGTCGCGTGTTGTATGTGTACGACAATCTGTCCATTTATCTCGCGTACCAGGAATTTTTTTAGGGATACAGGTGGATCATGATTCCCGACAGAGGTCCGAAAACCCCCCTGCCGCTAAAAAATGAAATGCCAAGAGATTAATGAAACGTCGGTCGGGCAGATTTAATACCGGGGGTACACGTGGGGATTGGTATTGCTCCTAGATCAGACCAGGTGACAATGTGCGACGTACAGAACCGGGCGATATTCACGCACGCAACCATCTGAAAAGTGTACCGTAGTAGGTAGATCGTGCTCACATGGACCTTGACCTGTCCCTGTTTCACCACCGACCAACGCGGGAGTGTGAAACATCCTGAGAGGCAAGCAATGCAAGCGGTAGCGAATAGAAGACAGTACAGGTATTACTAAACTTGTGAGAGAGGTATCGGTCTGTGTTATCGAGGTCAGGCACGATTGCAATCGGTCAGACGTGCCAAGAGTTGGAGAGGAAGTCAGGAAGCACAGAAAGTTCTGAGCGAAGGTACGGAACTCAAACCTTTGATGGGGCAGTCAGGCCTTAGCAAGGCAACCACACCACACCACAGGATATCGTATGAGCCGATCAAATAAGATGACTCGGAAGCATCAACGAAAACGGTCGCATAAATTTTTTGCGAGGCCCGCTCCGGAGCCGTGGGAAAACGGTGGTATATAAAACCAACTGGGCTAATCGACAACGAACAGGTTGCGCTGCTCCCTTCCTATCTATGATATACCTGACCTGGTATCGTCTCTCTCTCTCTTCTTTGGTTTCCGTGCTCACACTTCGCTTCCAGCATATTGCACAAGATCGGAAATATACTCTTCGGACCCCCGGCTTTCTCCCTTGTTGACACCGACAGGCCTCCTTAGGATCAATTTTCTAGCACCCTTCTTCCTACCTGGATTCCTCCATCCCATGGGATAAATTGTTTCCACGAATCACTGAATCAGCGCAACTGCTTCAGAAAAAAATTCATAGAGCCTTTGGAACACTCCACACAATATTTTCATCATCCTTCGCAAGTCGGTTACCCTCCTCTTGATACCATACCCCGCTAGGTTGTCGTGATGAATACTCTACGCCCTTCTCTCTTCCGTCCTACAGGTCGCCCCTCTCCTCCTCCAACCCCAGTCCCCACCCCAACTCCAAACTCGCCGCGATCCGATGCGGCTATTCCGGCAGACAAGGCGTCCCGGTCTATTCCCAAGTTATCTCTTACAGGATTTAAGAAGTCGTCCTCGACTCCGTCCGGATCACCGCCACAAGCTGCCGCTATCATTCAGGATGGCTCGTACCTTCAGGTTCTCAGTCTCAAGCTCAGTGAAGGGATTTCCAAAGCGCTCGCGCAACCCGCCGGTCCTGCTCCCGCTAACGAGTCCCTCAATGGGAGACGTCCCATCCCAGCTGGTCGAGGACGCACGTTCGGTTCACTTATCGTAGTGTAAGTGATCGGTTCCTAGTTGTGTGTTCTCCTTCTGACACGTTTATAGCGAGCTACATGCTTCTCGCGACAATCCTCACCTCCATAAGGCAGTCTTGCGGTCCCTGCAGAGGCCACTGTCAGCTTTGTTGACTAATCTGTCAAACAATTTGCTGCAGTTGTTATCCTCTCCCGAATTTCTCAATCCGCCTGTTCCTACACCTCAGGCACCGAATCTTAACCCCACCCAGCTTCATGCGTTGTCCCTTGCAACTTTCGCTGGCGAGTTGCTCGAGGTTTTCGATGAGCTCGGTTTGGGACTGGATTCGGATATTCGGGGAGATGGTCTGAAATCCACGAGGGAGGCTTTACTATCTGTCACCACGAGGGTCATTCATCCGTTAGTCGCTGGCATCAAGGCTGAACTCACATCCCTGGTCGCAGCGCTCGAGGCGTCAGCCGCAACATCCGCTGCTAAACCTACTGTGTCATCCTCGAAAGCAGTCGCGGTCACACAGCACCCTTCCATCGCCAGTCTCCAGACCGTCGTACCGATATATGCACGCGCCCTAGCGCGCTATTTTGCTACTACTCCCACCCAGACCTATCTCGCCTCTTTAGAGATTTCAGTAGTTTGGCGTGCCCTAGTTGCCCTGTCTCACAGGGTTCCTTCTCATTTATCTCCCCCTTCCTCACCGAACCTGATGGGGAAGAAAGGTCGCCCTGCCGGCAACACACCCCCGACTACCCCACCGTCGACTCGGTTCATGTTAAAGCTTCCCCCATCTCGTCCTCCCTCACCGCCGACCCTGCTGCCTCACATGCCGCCCGTCGTTGGTGACACACGCGCTCTGTGCGACCTGCTTTCCTCTCTACCTCGTCCAGATGCCGAGAAAGAGACCACGCGTCTGGCACGGGAGGCCGTCAACGATGCGTGCGATGGACTTAGGGCCTTCCTGCGGCTCTTGGAGTCTGTGCACACGATTACTACTCGCGATCCAACCGACCTTGCGCGTGAACTAGGTGTCTTGACGGCGGACCTGCCGACTCTGATCGCGCTTCCCATCATTTTGAACGCCTATGTGTTTACGGGAGAGAAGGGCGGGCCCCGGTCCGTCCCTTCTATCCTGGGCCTTCCGGAGGAGCGTTATCGTCAAGAGTGCCTGACTGGATTCGGCAGAGCAGAAGAGTGTACTGTGGCGGTCGGTCAGAGGGTACTTCACGTGCTCTCTGACGAGTCAGGACTGTCATCCGATCCGGCCGCCGAGGCAGTCATTCTTTGGCTCAAAGCCGAGATCACTTCTGTAGACTCGTGAATATTTTCAGAGGACCGCGGATCGTATCCACGGATGTTTGATTCTTGCCTTGGGAGTCATAATTTGGTTTCTTTTTAGACGCTCGTGGCATTGGCCTTGGATTGCTATTCGTCCTGAGCTACCAATATTTTTTTGGTGTTTTATTCGACTGCTATATTAAGAATGATTATGATTGGATTGCCTCGAATTGTGCTCGCTACAGAAGGAAAAGTTCTTTCTTTCTGCTAGGCAGTTGGGACGTTCCATCGTGCATGAACTGAAACACCGAGAAACGGGGCCCGAGAAGCCCGCTAGTAAAGGAAAGCGATGTTCAAGTTGTAGACTGCGCAATCCCTTGGCGGTTGGGTGACTTCGCTGTGTTCTTGATGCACTGTCACTGCCAGTGTACAATACCGGCGCTGATCGCTTCGACCTCACGTCATTTGGTCGCATATTACCCATCCATAGCTCCTCGTCATCACCTTGTCTCCGGGAAATCATGACGCGAAGTGAATCAGACCTCTATTTGTTGTGATGCGATCATCACCGTTGCCTCCAAACAAAAATGCGGTGTGATTGTCTCTTTTCAGATTTAAATAAGAAGGCAACTCGGACTACCACCATCATGATGACCGCCTTTAGGATGATTTCAGATTGTATATGTCGCCCGAGTGCAAATATACAAGTAGTGCTACATGGGGTTATATGCCCCGAGGTGCAACGAAAATTGATACAAAAAAAATTGATGACTGACAGTCGGTTCACTCGCATCCATTGGTGGCATGCACCAGACCTCGATAGAGTTTGTCTGTGACTGAGGCTGTCTCAGACAAAGTCTATCCAATACATCTTATCGCAATTACTCAAACTTAGATTCCCTGACAGAAAAGAGCAGGAGATCGAAGTGACACGCTCTCTTCTTGCAGAACTCAAGGGGGGCCAGCTATATGGAAGGTTTTCTGGTGAGCACACACATATAACTTTTGTTCTGCAACTTTTCCATGTACGACTGCTTCTCTTGTATCGGGCAAGCCATTTCGACCATTCTGGTTGGCAAAAAAAAAAACATTCCATCCGCGTTGCATTGCTTCCATACAAAAGTAATATAGGTCGGGTCGTCGTTTCATGACCGATACATAGCACTAGCACTGGCACCGGAACACCCGTCCGGATTGCCATTCACGCCACGTCGCCATCGAACTCAGGACCACCGCCGACCTGCAACTCGTGCACGCTCGCGCACGCAACAGCCTTGAGCACGTTCGCCAGGCCCTCCGCCGTGACGGCGCGGAGCTCCGCCTCGCTCTTGACGAGCAAGAACCCCGCAAAGCCAAGCGCGTTCACGCTCAGCGTCTCGCCGGACACCGCGAGCCTATGCGCCTCGCGCCGCCGCGGGAAAACGTACAGGTGCCCGAGCGTCAGCACCACGTTGTACGACAGTCCCCCGCCACCTTCCTCTTCCTCGTCCAGGTCGCCGTTGGCGGCGGCGTGCCGCATAGTCGAGATGCACAGGTCGAGAAGCTCGATGAACGCTTGTGCTAGGACCGGCTCGAGCTCGTCGCGCGTCGCGGATGATGAAGGCAGCGCGAGGCGCCGGATGTGGTTGGCAAAGGGGAGAACGGACAGGGCGAACGGTTTGTCTAGCGGGGCGGGGGTCAGTTGTTGGTTCGAAAGGGGGTGTGTGGGTTTACCGACCTTCTTTCTCGAGGCGGGCAGCTCTGGCTAGCCGCTCGATGGGCGGGCCATCGTCGTTCGCTGTGGGGAAGAACTGCAGATGCTTGTGTGGCTGACTGGCGCCGCTCCGGCCACCGCCTTCCCAGAGCGAGCAGACTCAGGCCAGAGTCAAGCACAGAGGGAAGAGCGTACGCACAATTGTAGAAGGCGAATACATGCTTTCCTGCCTTGTGCGCCGCGCGAAGGAGTAGATACGCCTGGACAAGGTCGCTGGGGTGTAATGGCGACGTCTGGCTCTGGAATTCTAGCCCCCCGACATTCAATGGTGATATAGCGAATAACTGATATAGTTCTGCTCACCCTTGGTGATTAAAAGGAAGTGCTCTTCGACGACGGAGTACTTGTTGAGCTATAGGCGATAAGGTCATACAGACTGCCCGAAGGATCACAGTGGCACGCCCACTGACCAGGACGACGTACTCGGTGCCCTCCTCTTCGTCCTTCAGCTCACCGACATAAAGGTTCGGGTTGTATGGCGGTTTGAACGGATCCGTGCGCTTCTCCTTCTCGTGATCGGCGGTGGCCAACGCGAAGTGCGGGGTCGGTAAGGGAGGCTTTTGCAAAAGTGCCGGACACAATTTGATCTCGAACTAGACATGAGGGAGTACCGGGTAGTAGCCGTTGTAGATGTAGAGAGTGGTTCTTTTTTTACCCACATCGATACCCAAGTCGTTGTGCGTGTGAATTTCTGAAGGGTAGAACAGCAGATCTCCCGACGCCTTGCCCTTCTCAAACGCAGGGCGGATGGCAGAAACAATTGCTGGTGGAGTAGCGTAAGACATGGTCTTGTTCCACAACCCGGCCACTCCCGAAATCCAACGACGCGAAATGGTGGGCGGCGGGGGCGTAGAACAAGGAGAATGAATACAGTATTGAGTTCTCACACGTAGGGGCCTCGGGAAAACCCTCCGCAAGTGTGCATTTGTAGTACAAAAAACAACATCGAAAACAACAAAAAAGAAAGAAAACTTCCTTCTGCGCGGAACCCGCCGCACACGGTCGGTCGAGTGAAGAGCGAGGCAATTATAGTTCACATGTGGGGCTTCGCGTATTGCTAGTGTCCAGCTGCCCGCAGCCTCCCAGCGGACGTTGTTAAGCACGCTCCCTTCCTTTACTGTCCTTCGGATCCTTCATCACCTCCCCTAGCATCAAAGCGCGACTGTAACCAATGAGAGCAACGATCGACCATATTGCTCCATTGGTCCCCTGTGGACGAGGTCGTTATTCACTGATGAGGGATCGATGAGAGGAAACGAACCTGATAGAACATTATGGCGAAAAATATCTGGAAAACTAACAAGACCACCCTTGTGACCAAATTCCGATGTGCGGAGGTCCCTTTCAGGAACGGGGCCGGATACTCGAACGCAAGAACAGTGAGAGCGAGGAGGATGGATATGATTTGAATGACGGGCGCTTTGACCATAATGGTGATAAAGATCGCATCCTGGTTCGCTGGTCTAGGGAGAAACGATTGAATCAAGACGAATAGAGGGTGAAAGATGAGGACACACTGTATGCCTCCGGGGTTACGCCTGATTCCACTAACAAAGTCCCAGAAGAACTTGCGATAGAGGAGCCCAAAGTAGCCAGCCCAAACCGTATCTGAAATGGCGATGTTAGCTGGTAGTAAACATAACACAAAGTATGGTCTCCACGGACAGACGGAGGCGGTGATAGCGACGTATCGCGAGTACTCGTGCCAAATAAGTTTTCCCATTTCTGTAAGACCTGCTAGCAGGGGGTGTTGCGCGAAAGGTGATGAATGTGTCGGGGAAGCGAGAGAGAAAGCAAGAGCGACAATAACTATTGGAGAAAGTGTGGTTGGACCGCGGGACACAGTGTCAAAGAACAATAGGGAGCCTGCTCGACAAAAGGAGAGAAAAGTGAAGGAAGAGTGAAAATAAGGTGAAGGGAGCTCTGCTCGACCGAAGAAAGTACGGAGAAAAAGAAAAGAACAAAGGTGAACGAAACGAAGATAAGAAAGAGAAAGAGACAAGGCGCTTGCTGGCACAGGCGTACTTGCACAGGCGTTCACTTGATCGACTGTCTCGCCTTGGCTACCGTCGCAAAGTGCGGTTGCTACCTCATTGTAACTATAATATTCACACTCTCCTCGGCTTCGCGTGTTGTACCCACCCGTATTAAGTATAGAATGTAAACGCTCACATCTCCAATCCTAACAGCCTACTAGTACTGTAAACTCCCGACTCTTCGAGCTTCAAGCTTCAATAAGCTTCAATGGGGGTAGGCGCGGAAGCCGAAACCACTTGATGACATCAAAAAGAGATTGGTAAGATCAGTCAATGGGTCTCTGACCCGCCCACCACACTGCTCTGGTTTCGATCTGTCGCCGCATTACGGTGACTTCGTCTCCACGTTGTCCACAAATGGATCGTCATCCAGCGCAGGTCGCACAGGCGACAGCGGAGGCGCGGCCCATTCTCGAGACCATAGAAGCCGCTCGGACTCCGTCGGCGACTAATGTCAGGAGTACACTACACGGTGTTTGTTGAGCCAACGTTGGCGTCAATGACGTTCTAATAAATAACTTGCGTCTAATTTTGTTGTGCGCGCCGATGCCAACCCCGAATAAGAACGACCACCAATATGATGAGCAGGAGTAACATAAATATTCCCGCCACGAGCATCGTGATAACAACGTCGTGATAACAACAGGGCTCAGTTGGAGCCGTTTGGGTGGGTGTGATACACTCGGATCATGCGCATTGCTAGACGTGCGTTGAGTATGCGCCACCAGCGGGTGAAGATGGTCACTCATGCTGAATCTTTCGGGGTTGTGTCATTGCGATACCAACCGAGTACGAGTGACTCGGAGTGAGACGTAATGTTGTTGTTCGAGTGCTATTCCTGCCATTGGGAGTAGTGAAAACAACTACTCTATCTATTACAATGTAGTTGGCACGAAAAGGGGAGACCGTGCCGTAGAAGGCAACTGCGTCACCGTCAAACGAAACGCGAACTGCGCCTGTGCCCCTAAAATGGGTGAAGATGACGCGAAGACGAATACGTCAATGCAAAGAACTGAGTACGGTATTACAGTAGTGACTACCGTACTCGGTCATCGAGTTCATCGAGTTACACTCCGCGTCCTGCTGAAGTGTCCTTCCACTGGCAACAGAGTAAGAACCCAGTCTCCGAACGAGGGCAAGTAGTTGATACCAGGGTCGATTACAGTATCACATCGGTCGTTGTCACTGACACACTGTCGCGCTACGGGACCGTTTTGGAATAGCGCGGTTTTTCGGAATTTGTTACTACGAACCAGATTTTCACGGACCTTGTCACGGACCTAAGTTATGGCACAGCGACTCCCGATTATCAAACTGGGTATGTCGCGTCCCTTCCGTCGTCCGTCTGCTTCACCCGGCTGAATCAGTGACAATTGGGCTGCCCGCTTCAAATTATTCCTCCGTTTCGTTCTCCCTGCCTGACGGCTGAAAAGCCGGCCGTCTCTGGGTATCTACCCCAGTCTCACTTGCGGTCGTTTGGCCACTGACAGTATCGTATGCAAAGGGCCGCCGAAATTGCGAATTTAGCACTAATCCTGGCCCAAATTCTTGTCTTGATGGAGGTTGCAATGGTAGACTGGTTTGCACTGGGACAGTGAGCCAATTAATGTAATCCAGTAAGTCCTCTCGGCAAGCTAACACTGGTATCATACAGGGTGTTCCTCCAGCTACCCATGCCGAGTTCTCACTGAGCGGTGATTCTAGTGTAGCTGATTATTACGATAGTCTGTGATCGATGGTTTATATTCCTTCAGTCTTTTTTGATGTCTGCTTTCGGCAGTTTCGCTCGTGGATGGCTACAACCTCCCCATGCGCATCGACAATGACCGAGACTGCGGTGTTCCGCTGTGTAGTGTTGACCTTGGCCCAAACTGTCAGCTTCTGCTAAAATATTCTCATGGCTTTCACTACTGACTCTTTTGGAAGGCCCCGCGCCGCTCAAAGGACCATACGACTCGACCGGGTTCCCTGTGCCAGTGGGGTGCAAGAGTGCCTGCGATGCAGGCCTATCGCCTGACCCTAGCAACCGGCCAGATTGTTGCATTGGAAGTTACAAAACCACCGCAGCCTGTCCGTCCTCAGGCGTTCAATATTATGATTACTACTTGAGTGAGTTTCTTCCAATACCGTCGCATACCTTATTAGCGATGACCTGGCATGTCAGAAACAAATTTCCCGGATACATACGCGTATGCTTTTGATGAGTCGACCAGCACAGCACTTTTCTCGTGCGTCTCGACATTGAAGGCGGATTACACCATTACGTTCTGCCCCGTCTCCTAAAAGAAATTAAGTTGTAACATGGCTTCCATTTGGCCCATTTATTTTTTGGCATTGACCAAAAAAAAAAAACATTTGCAGTACTTTTTTTACATGATGTCGGTGACGGCGCACCTTCTTGGAAAGAACAGTAACGCAGCTTACAGGTGCGGTACCCCTCACTCGAGGGCTGGATACTCTTCAACACAGTCAGCCAGCTGAGGAATCACGATGCACATGAGTTTTTCCGATTATAATAAATGCTTATCGATGACAGATTGACCACTCCGTCGCCGTAACTCGGCGACATCTTAATTCGGGTGACCAATGTCAATGCCCAAGACTCGGGCAACGTCCACATCGCAGAAAAGCTTCAATGAGAGGCAGACATCTACCACCGCTGCCGGCACGAACCAATACTGAGCATGACGAGCCGCCGCCGTGAAGAACAGCTGCCAAGGGGGTAAGCCGCGCAAGAGGCTCTCGCACGAACAGGCCACCCAAACCAGGGATCCAGGGTGCTCGGTGCCGAATTCCACGATCTGCGAATCAAGGTAAGGTTTCCACCCCCTCCCGCGGCAATGCTGCTCCCTTTCTCCCGCCTTTCTCGTCTGACTGGATGTCTCGAGGACAGAGCTGCACAGTCCGATGCGGTGCAGCTCGTGCGGCTCCTGGGCCCTGACTTCAGCCTGATAAAGGTCAGCAGGGTTGACCGCATGTTTGAGTAGCCCTTCCACATGGGCGCGATGCATCCCCACCGACATTAGGTCTTCTCAGACACTTCTGTGTCCAGGCTGCGTCTAATGTCTGCATTGAATTTTCTGACCACCGTGACATCTGCACCTGCTGTAGCCACAGCCTAATGGTAACAGCCATGATGGCAATGGCAGCATGAGTGGATGAATAGAGGTGGACTCGGACGGAGGCTGGGGCATCAAGCTTGATCTTAATCCCCCTCTCCTGGACCTGCACCAGTGTGTGGTGATGCACTATCCAGTTGCTTGTGCGAGGCACAGGAGAGCCCTCTATGGGACATATTTTAAGTAGTAGTCACTAACTTAGTTGCTCGACTTTTGCTTTTGTTGGCCATTTTGTAAAGTAATACTTCCTATCCCATGAACAGAAACATTTCAGTGACACTATGACAACAATGCACAAGGTTCAAGTATATCATACATATCAACTGGACACTCAACAAAGGATCTACATATCATTCCTCAATTTCAGCAATAGGCATGCATAGGAATAACCGTCTAAACCAATGGTTTGTTTTTCTTTGCACTGAATGGTCCAGGTGTGTGGGTTCTGCACAAACTTGATGAGATATTATCTTAACAGATGCAAGAATAAACAAACCAATATCAGTAGCCATAATAAAGGATGCACAAAGCTCAATGGAGTGCTCTTGGGAGCATGCTTCAAGGTGTTGTTGAATTTTTAAGTCAATGTTTGCCTCTCGATAGTCCAGTTCCACATGAGTTAGAGCTGATGAAGGTGACAAGGAGTTTGAGAGACGCAACAAAGTGGCATGCTTCAAAATGAGAGTGACAGCTTCCACAAAGGTTAAATACACTCTAAAAATGATAAAGTGGAAGGAATACCAAGGATTAAATGATGATCACTAAGACTGGTAGTGATGGACTAGATAGATAGGGGTTATAAGTCATAGAGACAGTTGGCTGCTGTAATACAAAGATACCACATTTTGAATGGAGGGCAGTGACATAAGCTGCTTGGTCTGATAAAGAAGTGAGAGTTTTGCTTTGGTGAACTTATGAATTTGAAGAGCACTTGCAAACTGAAGAAGGAAAGATTGACATCATGTCAAGTTAGCACACTTGAAAAGGGAGCACACACGCACACGCTAGTAGGCCAGGGACAACAACAGTATCAGCAGACATAAACCACAGGAAAGCAGCCAGCCACTCACATCCTGGAGAGCCCAGACAGACATCATTAGCAGGCTCAAATGTGGCAATTCATGAAAGCCACTCACAAACTTAAGAGTCAAGGACACGCATCATCATCAGACTTGAAATGTGGCAAGGCATGGCAGTCACTCACTTCCTGGAGAGCCAGGGACAGGCATAGTTAGCAGGCTAGAAACACAGTGAGACATGGCAGCCACTCACAAGCTGGAGGGCCAAGGACAAATGTTGTCAGCAACTAGAAACACAGAGAGGCATAGTGTAACGCTACAGCGGAAAAAACCAAGGACAGGCATCATCAGCAGGCTAGAAATGCAGCAAGGCATGGCAGCCACTCACCATCTGGAGAGCCAAGGACAGGCATTGTCAGCAGGCTAGAAATGTAGCAAGGCATGGCAGCCACTCACCGCCTAGAGAGCCAAGGACAGGCATTGTCAGTGGGCTAGAAATGCAGCATGGCATGGCAGCCACTCACCCCCTAGAGAACCAAGGACAGGCATCATCAGCGGGCTAGAAATGCAGCATGGCATGGCAGCCACTCACCCCCTAGAGAACCAAGGACAGGCATCATCAGCAGGCTAGAAATGCAGCAAGGCATGGCAGCCACTCACCATCTGGAGAGCCAAGGACAGGCATCATCAGCAGGCTTGAAATGCAATGAGGCATGGCAGCTACTCACATTCTGGAGAGCCATGGACTGACATTGTCAGCAGACTTGAAATCCATTGATGCACAACAGCCTCTCACCAACTGGGGAGCCAAGGACAGGCATCATGAGCAGGCATGAAGCACAGCAAGGCACAGCAGCCACTCACTTTCTGGAGAACCAAGGATAGGTGTTGTCAGCAGGTTTGAAACACAGCAAGGCACAGCAGCCACTCACAAACTGGAGAGCCAATGACAGGCCATTGTCAGCACACCTGAAACAGAGCAAGGCATAGCAGCCACCCACTTCCTAAAGAACCAAGGACAGGGCGAACATGGTCAGGACTCTTGAAACACAGTACAGCAGCCACTCACTTCCTGGAGAGCCAAGGACAGGTGTCATCAGCAGGCTTGAAACACAACAAGACATGGCAACCACTCACATCCTGGATCCAAGGAGTGTTGTCATCAGCAGGCTTGAAATGCAGAGAGGAACAGCAGCCACTCACAATCTGGTGAATGTCATCAGTAGAGTTAAAACAGAGCAAGGCATAACAACCACTCACAGTCTGGAGAGCCAAGGACAGGAGTTGTAAGCAGGCTTGAGATGCAGCAAAGCACAGCAGCCACTCACATCCTTGAGCCTTGGTCAGCAGGCAATGCTGGGCATGAAACACAGTAACCACTCACAAACTAGAGAGCAGAGTACCAGCATGATCAGGTCAGTTGATCTGAAAGTGTGAGTAGCAGCTGGCACTCACAAACTAGAGTTGGGGACATCAAACTTGTGAGGCATGTACAACAAATTTAAGACTGCCAAAACTTGCCCAGATGTATGGAAATGGACGAAGACATTCCTGAACTATATCCTTTGTACCTTTGTCCTTGAACCCAGCACTGGCCCGGGAATGGACACTGCAATGTTTGTTAAGATTGTTGCTCACATTGCCCATTCAACTGGCACACTCACCAACTCAAAGCTGATTTAACACTTAATTCTAAATTACCCCTCTGCACAGCTAAAAGCATCAATGCAACAGTATTGTTGTTTAATTCTGCAGCTGTCTTCTCAATAAGATCATTGCAACGCATGTTTTGCCTGTGCATTTCTGCCGAAGAACATCAGTCCGTAACCTAGACATTTGAATCTGAACCCACTTTCTAATCGCACATATCTGACATCATCGCCAAGGGGACGCAGGTAGTGCTCTTGAAATTGTTTCTCCGCAGCTTCAGATACATTGCTATCCGGGTAGTATTCATTTGGGTAATCCACCAAGTGCATTTCGACATTGCGCAAGAATTGGTCATATTTAGTGAACACTGCAATGATGGGAACTTCCAAGTGATGTGTTAAATGTAGTCATCATGAATGCTCCTAACGACGCACCATTCTCGTCGGGGCATATGTTCTTGTAAAACTTCAGGTCGAGCTGTGGTCGTTGGTTGTCCATTGGGACACAGTACCTCAAAATATAACCTTCAGTAGTCGTCATCGTAAACAATCGTGAATCCAAACCATATCGCATGCAATCTGTCCCGCAGTCGCCTTTCTCCACACTTGCATCGAATGAATTCTTGCAAAATCCTGAGTTCTTCTGTGCTACCCGACTCGATTCCCCGAGAATCGTGAAAAACGTAACCCTTATTCCTGGAGAACACAAGTTCGTCGTCGATACTGTGCTCGCTTCGCTGGCTCTATGTTTAGAGGCGACTGAAGAGATGTACTATTGTCACTAACATCCATAGACGGTTCGAGTTTAAACTGGTTGGCAGTGATGTTAGACTCGCAGATTAAAAAAAATTGACCACGTACTTTCTCTCTACGAGTACCCCGACCATGTGTGCGGTAAATGACGGGACTCTCCGTCGTTTCGCAGATTCTTTGTAGGATGGATGTCTTTCCAGCGTTTGCTCTTCCTACAATAAGGACTCGGAACTGTGGCTTTGCAATCGGACGACGGGGTTGTTGGCTGTGCATTGGAACGACGGAGTTTGGGAAAGCAAGAGTTGATGCTCAGTAAAAACGAGAGGTCATCCGTGGTCCGAGGTCACCCGCGGGAGAACTCAATTCGAGGGTCAGAAGTTCTGCATGAGCCGTAGGCAGTCCGGCCCAGTCCGTCGAGAGTCATTTGGTAGTCGGTAGACCTCGTGACCAGTCATGAAGAAGAGGGTTCGCGTGGCGACTGGAGGAAGCCACTGCCAGTGTGATTACTACAGTAAGTAGATTAGACGAAGTCAACGACCCTGACCCAGTTTGAAATATTACATAAGTGAGATTCGTAGTACCACCGGCGCTTCAAGACATTACTGCTTTCCCGACCAATAATCTATGTTCACCCGTTCTATGTATTTTCCAGGTATTTATGAGAACGTTCCGAAGATTGCCCTTGTGGAGGTCGGATGCATCGATCTTTTAGTTTCCGCTGTACATTCTTTTTCTAACTTGTGGAACTAAAGTGCACGAGTTCTTGACCACAGCCTCGGTGCTGCTGACGCCGTCCTTTCCTTTCCTTCATTTATATGTCTTCCACTCATGGCCAACCCCGCATTTCTCGTACTAAAGCCCCGGACATTGCAGTCTCAGTGTTCCACCTTCCTGATCCCTCCGTACTCACTGCCTCCTCCGCTCCTCCGCTTCTTTTTTCAATCTAGTCTTTATCTACTCGTTTCGCCCTCCCCCATTCATCATGTACCCCCTCCGTCACCGAACTCACGCACGCGCTTCAAAGCATTTACAACGGAGCCACCCATCTTCATAAGGAAGTTAGCCTAGGCTCATGAGTGGTTCCAGATGTGGATGAAGGGGTTTCCAGCTGCATTTGTGCGAGGTTCAGATAGTAAGTCTCAGGCTCTCAGCCTGCCCGCCCCGCTGTAACCTAAACTAATTGTTTACAGGATCTACCCGCGAAATCGATTCTTTCATCACACATTTCTCTAAATTTCTCTAAATCATCTCAATCCGGTCCTCAACGCCTCACCGGCCTCACCTTCTGGGCGTAACGCGACTCAAGCGACACGGTGTCAAATCGAAGGGAAGGTCTCGATAGTCAATTCTTTCATTTGACCTCCCATCCCGTACGTGGCTAGAACACGGTCCAAAGATCATTGAACCTTTGTCCTTCCTCGACTACGCACTTCTCAGGCACACGGCACTGTTCAAGTTGAAAGTTGGAAACACTATGCAGAACTTTGGGGAGATAGCAGCCCTCTGTCCTGGACTCCTCACCTCCGACGTTGACACCACACCAGAGCAATACTCGTCTGTGGGTCCCAGATCGATCACTCGATAACTTGATCCAAATGGCATTGGATCAAGTTATCGAGTGCCTGCGGGCGGCGAGGAAGCACACTGGATCTGCGCGAGGCTCGTCTCCCCCTTGCTTACTCTCTTGGCTGTAGCTCCTATATGACTTCGGTGAACGATGACTATGAGGAGGCTGCGTCTGCCCCGGATGAAATCATCGCTTCTAGTTCCCTCGGAGACAGTTCGTGGTCATGAATCAAGTCTTCGTGACAGGGCTAGCGATCGTCCGATCGAACGCGCACCAGACCCCGGAATCAGAGAAGGTAATGTATTGCGACCATGCATTTCTCGGCTCATCTTCCGTCTAAGAACGCTTTGAATGCGTTGTTTTAAATAACCTGGAACTTACTGCGAAGCGGCGTTTCCATTACTTCGGTTCTATCGAAGGCCTCGAAGCCTTGCCAGACAACTCCACCTTGTGCCAGTAGTGTTCCATTACGATTCGAAATTCGGTCGGATATTCAAGAAGAGGGACCTCCTTGAAGATTTTCTCTCTTAGATCCGCAATAATAACATCACGAAAGTTCGACGAAGCTATCGACTTGGAAGAGGGCCATACTTGCTTCATCTGCTCTAAGGAATCCGCTTGAGTCTCACCTTTTTGAATGATTCGGTGAGATCCTCTTTGAAGTATTCGAGCGCCCAAACAAGATCGAGTACCTTAACGAGTCGACTAACACAAGCCGTGTTCTTGACCATTTCCACAGGGCCTGCGCTTCAAGACACTTGGTTAGCTTTCCGATCTAAAATCACCCGTTCAATGTATTTTCTAGGTCACCATGCGCGACCTGGATGAGGGGCTGGAACTACTCTCCTAGTGTGTCGGCGACGGACATGTCCCATCGGTTCGTGTTTGTTGCGCAATTGTTGCGCAATATATCCGACACTCCGTCTCCATAGCGTACGAGAGCGCTGTGTCATTGATGCAAGACACGCTGCTTTTTGCAGCAACTCTGCAGCTACAGCACGCCACTCTCGTCACTTCTTACGACACTCATAGCATATCGCTGGACTATTACTTGTATCAAGTCGGCCTGTGTCAACTCGTGGAAGGGATCGACACTCTTGAGCCTTACTTTGGTTCGAGATGCGCCCACCTTCGTGCTCCAATCGATCAACTTGTGCAAGCAGACCCACAGGTAGGACACAAGTTTACGGTGACTCGGATCAACCGAGGCCCTGAGGAACTCACCAAATCCATCCCACCGAGCCATAAATTAAGCATGGATGATGGCACAATCACTGAGTCTGTGAGTATTCAGGTTTGCTTACTGCCCGTCCGTAGCAGTGCGTACGTGATGCGTGAGCTCAAACGTTATGGGTGGGCGTGGATCATGCCATTATTCTACGATGAGGGTTCCGGGCTGGACGTAACCGTATTGGGATGGTGTGTATAACAGGTACAATAGGTTGTCTGTAAATGGATAGTGGAGCGATAATGAAACGTAAGGGTGATAAGGTATTTCATTCTTCGGGAATCACGGCCAATCTTGGTACTGCAGCTGGGACAAAGGGATGACCCAAGCTCCCTCACATCGCATTACACTTTCGTCAACACAAGTTAGAAAAAAAATGTAAAA
>QFDV01000086.1:0-10717 GCA_003315845.1 Lactarius trivialis
CCACATTTAGGGCCACTTCAGAATATCTTAGCCGAGCTGTCCTTGGGCCGCTCGGCTTTCCTGGCGGTGTAATGAACGAATTTGAACTTCTCGTGTCTCCGTCGCGGTTGACACGTTGACGGCCAAGTTTTCTAGACAGCTGCCTGCTCAGAATCACACGCTCCCTCGTAAACTTGAAGTTGACAAGATACGGCGTCAATGGCGGCTCGGAAGTCTTTTTCACTTGACGTGTACTGTATGTTCAACCTACTATTCCAGACCATGTACACAATTCGCATGGGGGAAGAGGCCTGACTCCACCGTGATGCTCTAACCCGCCATCATACTCGCTAAATCTCATAAATCTGGTCCCAGATAAGGGTGGACCCGGAGGCGCCAACTGTGCAGCTTCTTTCCGGATAAATTTTCCTAGGGTTGGGGGCCGCTTAGCCACACAATTTCTCGTTACTCTGGACGGAGCACAGATCATTAACCTTCACGACGAACGGGCCCTTGTTGCCTGGCGAGTACGGGTCCGCGGAGCCGGTCACCCTGAAGCACCGCGCACACGCATCCCCGGCACCGAGGCCCAACTCGGCACCGAAGGAAAGCTGGCTCATCGCGGCCGTGTACCGAAGACGGTTTTTCCACACGCTACAGGGATCTTATATTCAGTGTAGGCGACATGGAGGCACGCTTAGCGGGTCTTACAAGGATAGCTGCAGCCCAAGTAAAATGTAAAAGATGCGGTACCCGAATTCTTCTGCACGTAGCCGCCCTTCGCTCTAGATTCGAGGAGCGCTCTACTGTGCACCACGCCGATGAGAAGGGAGAACCTGATGGAGACGAGAACGGATTTCATTGGGGATGGCTGTATTGTTGGTGTTGTTGTCTCGGATGTTTTTTGGGTTCTCCCCGTCAGGTCTCACCTTTATACGCGCATCATCCACTCAAATATACACCATCTCTCCCGACTTCCCTGATGTTCGTTTACAATACATGCTTCATGTTCAGTCGGACCTGGCCCAGTAGGTAGGACAAATCCCGTCATCTCTTCTCCGCAGCACGGAGTCCCGAGGAAATGCTCAATCCCACCGAATACCTGGATGAATTCCTACCATAGTGAATTGCGGGGTCTCCAGAAGACGGCAACCAAACTTGTGCATTCGAGATGAGTGTTTAGACGAGAGCGCTACAGTCAGTAGTGTGTCCAGTGACGTTGTCGAACGGCTGCGCATGTGTTCTGGTTGTGCGAAGAGGCGGCAGGCGGTGTTACGTGTCAACAGTGTCGTCGCCATTGCTATGGCGTTTAGTGATAGAACCTAAGACGCGTAAACAGGTTCGTTGCTGGCAGGCAGCTCACCGACCGAGACACGCTGGGCCCCTTTTTTCGCAGGCAACATAATTTGCGGCGCCGCTAGCATGGCATCTATTATACAGTGGAGCTAAATGGGGAGGTGAGATATTTCCCCGACATCGTTGGGTGTACTAGTTGGGTGTGCTAGGATGCCACTGCCAAGGGAGTAGGATGAGCGAAGATACTACAAAAGAAATGAAGCTACCTGTGAGGCAAATGATGGCATTCTATAGAACAAAAAGCTTAGCCCGTGGTATCGCTTTATGATGCAAGACACACCCTACAGCCAACTTTTCCACCCTGGCTGTCCACAATGGCGGATGACCAAGTCACAGTTGCTGTTGACTTATGGGAAGGATAAGCAGCGGCTTGTTCATGCATGCTTAGAATCTCACAATCAGGAGTCGATGCTCACACGATGAGCCTGGTTGGCTGGTTTGGGGTCGAGGCGTCGGCGAGCCCTGCATCAAGGTCTGCAAGGTAAAGTCAGCAGACTCTGACACCAAAAACAGCTCTGTAGAGGGGCTGGAGAATGGCATTATAGCAGTTGAACTCGCAATAGGAGTCGGAAGGAGAGGTCAATGACATTGCCTGTACTCGGGACTCGGAGAGGTAGTACCGGGCAGCCGATCTATGGGAACGAAGTGCCCAGGCTGCGCCAGAGCCCAAGGGTGAAGGGGGGGACGCGCGGAAACATGTTTCCGAGGCTGCAGCGAAAGCATTTGACATAAGCGGGTCATGGTGCCGTGGGCGGAGGATATTAGCAGTACCATCCTCCGCCCCACGGGCCACGGCACCGCACTGGGCCCTAGTTGCTCCCCGCAGCGACTTCTTCATTGGTACTCTCTGAAGGACTCTGTAGGATCGATACGTACCGCAGAAGCGCTGAGGAACCTGTAACACGTGTGAGCTGCCTTGGCCCTTGGGCGCTGATGCCAGTACGGACTCGGACAATATTGCAGACGCCCAAACTTCTAGCTGCGCAGAAGCATGGCCACATTTGAGCGCTAGTCTCGTAAATTACGTGAGATGCTGGAGGAGTCAATTGGCACCTATATACACTGTCACGGTGGCCATGCGCAGGCTAGGTCCGCGGCGATGACGATCGAGAGACTCGGATAACAGTGTAATAGATACAACTGAAACGTGGCGGGATGGATTCTAGGGAGATGACAGGGGGCACTGAGCGAACGTCGTTTGAACCGCCAGCTCGATTACGTCAGCCGAGTCACACCTCCACTAGCTCCACGCCGATTTTCCCGGACCTGCTAGGAAGAAGTTAGTTCGCTGGCCTGCCAGTGCCCTTGCCAGTGCCATCTCCATGAATCCTATCTCCATTTGCGAGAGCTTCGATTCATCTCTCCCGTCGAACAAGATACTCTCTTATGCTGCATTCGAGCACCGCGATCGTGCGCGCAGTGTCAGTCTTAGCCTGACCAGTCTGCAGCTATGATGGGAAAAGGTCATGACACTGGTCAAGTTTCGGGCGCCGACCGTGACACATCACCTTGCACTGCCAGATGTTTACAGAAGATCGGCGTTACCTACACTTCTTTTGTCGGCTAGTGACCTTATCGAACTCTACATACACAATGCATCCCCGACCAGTATTTCGCGCGTGGCGATGGTTACGGTCTGGCCGCGACCACAAGACGCAACGGCGTTTCTATTGAATTCCATTGGCACAAAGATCCGGTAGTAGCGCATACGAGGCCACAGATGGTGTGCGGCGGGTTTTGCGGGGCTAAGAAGGCTAGAAGTTCAGACAGCCGTAAGAATTCGAACGGTAAGAGAGCTTTTATGGATGGTGCATCATATCTCCGCGTGGAATTGAACTCGGATCAGAGGTAGGCAAGTACAACCGCGGGTTACTGTGATTTGAGTTTTTCTGGCTGGCATCGATGCCTTGACTTGGGGTAGTTGCGGGAGGGTGAAATCCGGCCAAGTACCACATGAAAGCCAAAACAATAAACCTTGATCTAGAGTCGTTGGCGCCAAGGTTGGCGCACTCCGTCTCCCCCCACCCATACTGCCAGCGCCGCGAAGTCATGCAGACCAAGACCTTCGACGAATGAGTCCGACCCACGCTCCCGATCATCGGCATGTTACGGCGAGTCCATTGGAAACCAGCAATTAAAATGTGGCTGGTACGCATAGAGCACGTGCTCAGCCTTATCTCCCACTACGCCCATTGCCGCAGTGTTGCATATGAGTCCCACATCTTCCGACGCTCATTGGCTCGTCCCGGAAGTGCCCCGCCCACCCGTCGTAACCTCTCCTCGGACACGTAAACCCCTCATCTTTGACGGTGCTTCCGCCTATTGCTGTGGAGTCTTTCATCTCATTTGTTTGTTGCTAGCCATTAGCTATTACTACTTGAACTACCACTGGCCGGTTTGTACAAGTCATCCTAACGCTCCCATGATCGGCTTTACTATGCCACGCGCCGGTCCCTTCCCTCCGCGACACTGAGAGCAAAGTTGTGACCTACTAAGAGTTTGAATTGGCGGACTTTTGGGAACTCCCGTCGGCAAAAGTGCTGGCACTTGCCCGTCAATCCTGCGACCACCTCAGGTCCTCAGTGCCAGCGTTTCCGCGGAGTCCACTAGCGTCCCCGAGCATTCATTTCAGGTCTACGAGTGTCCCCAGTTATCATCGCAAGTAAGCCAGCGAAGTCATTTCTCTCGCTGCTGAGTGACCGTACGGTACCCGCGCGATCCCCCAGACGCGCGCCATCGCGCGCAGCCCAGGCGGCGCCCCACGATTTCTGAGACACACACTCCTCGCCGCTCCCGGGACCCTCCGAGGACTAAGGAGAGCCCTTTTTTTCAGTGGGGAGGACCCCACCCTCTGTCCAGAACCCACGGGTCCGCACCCACTGACACTCACGTCCGCCCCACTAGATATACCATTGTTTATACAGATACCACCAAAGTCTGTACGAAGAGAATGTTTTTTTTTTCAGAAGCGAGTTCTTGCGGTCAGGACTTCCACTTCTTGAACATCGACAAATAAATTGGACTCCCATCTCACCCTGATGCCTCTTTTCTCTCATTTCATCTGTGCATTACCAATTGTTACATGTGTTGCCTACAGAAAAATGTAATATCTTTCAGCATGACCTCTAAATGCCCTCAGGATCATTGGATCACCCATCGCCAGGCGATAGAAATACGCACCTGACACGGAGCATTCTCTCATTCGCTAAGGTAGGACTCGAGTCTTCTATCAAACTCTGCTTTCTCGACAACGGATACAGGGCGACCAGAGTCCCGGCGAACGGCGACAAACTTCTCGACGGATGACACTGGCTTGTTCCCCAGGCAAAGCAAGTTCAAGGCTGGCAATACATCGGTGGCAGTCCCCTTGGCGATGTCTTCGAGTTCAAGGGAAAAGCTCTCAGAGAGTTCTTCAGGAATATCTAGTGTTTGGACAGCGGCAAATAGGTGGAGTAGTGGCAGCCATGTGTTATTCATTCCCACTGTTGGCCAGCCACGAACTCCTATGAATTGTCCGCCCTCAGACATCTTGAGATGGGCCACGTAAGAGAGGATGGCGGAAAACGGGCGAAGTAGGTAAGTTATCTCCGAAACCAGCCGCTCTAACTCTTCACATGAGAAGCGTTCAGATAAAATGCAGATGGAAGCGGGAGACTGAAGAAAGTCGTCATGAACGGAGAAGGAGATCCTCCCTTCATAACATAATTCCGCACGCCTGAACAGGATTGGTCGGAGGCCGTCCGAGCGATTGACAAACTCGACAAGTTGCGCAACTCGAAAATCCATACCATAGGTGTGGCTTAGGGCTATGGCGATCCTGGTGAGTTGAGGGCAATCAATCCGGGATACGAGGTCCTCCAGATACATCCATTTGCCTCGAAATTCGAAGTACGCGAGAGCAAGAAGGACAGTCCGCGTTTTGGGAGGCTGGCTGGCTCGGCCACTGTCAGGTAGGGGAGGAGGTTGGAATTCAATCTGCAGTGTCTTGAGCCTGGGCAACGTAGCTAGACATAGAGCCATAGCCTCCGGTGAAACTTGAACGTAACCAATCCAGGGTATTTTCTCGAGTCGGAGGACAACAAGATCATTGGCCGACGAAAGAAGCGTTAGTAGCGCTGGAAAGGGAACACCCTTTAAGAAGAATTCCTGTAAGCAGGGGGCAGAACCGCCCAAAAAACCATCAGGAAGGGCCAGTACATTCGAGTTGAACTTCATGGCCCTAAACTGAAGAACCGTTAGCACAGGCAAGGACGCCTGCATCCTGGCGGCAATCCTTCCCAGCTGCGAGTTTGATTCACAAACGTCGATATGGGATATACGATCAGGGTGCTCAAGTGCAGCAAAGAAATTATCTTCGTCTCTAGGAGTAAAGGGGCGGCTATACCGAATAATAATGGGTAGGGTGGGAAAATAATCCAGGCCCTTCCTGACAGGGGTTCCGTTTGTGAAGCGAAGTTTGAGCTCGAGACGGCGTGGTGATGCAAAGATAGTTTGTCGCCATCCTTGGCACACTTGTACCAGTGTGTGCCATGCTTCAAGGGTGTAGTAGGCACCATAGGGGTTCATGGTCCCATATCCAACTCCGTTTCTTCTACAGCAGTCAAATATATCAAGCAACACGTCTTCCGGGAGCATATTGATCGTTGTTTCATGTCTTTCGCTCTTTCCTGTGCAACAAAAGTCTGCCTTTGCCACTACGTGGCTGCTTGAAGACGTACCTTGAGCCCAGCCTTTCATGTCGCAACATTGAGAGATATTCATGAACTTCGACTCTTCGTGGGGCAGGACTACTGTGCCAGTGGGCGAATCACTCGACCAGGAGTGTCGATCATCGCTAATTGAAGATCAGTGGACGACCATCAATTTGTCTGGTACATGATAACCCACCTGAGAGAGTTCATTGATTGTCGGTGGACGAAGCTGCTTTGGTACTAGTACAGGCGCCCTGATTGAGGGGGTCGAAATGTAATGTGAAATGGAGCCGGGATCATCCTCCGCTGGGCCCGGGAATCCGTCTCCATTGCGAAAACACCAACTTAAGGCAGACATTCCAGTGAACTTCAAGTTTCCGTAGATTTTTGGCCCCCTCGTCCGAGTCTTGCGTCGCCCGTGTTCTGCTGCTGCTACAGTAGTGGTTATGGAACGTGATGGCGAAGTTCAAATCTACTAGGCATCGTTTGACTACTAGTACGCCACGTGTCACGGTGTAGCGTGGATAATCTTTTCCCCTTTGTTGGGGACGGGGGACGATCATACCTGCTACAGCACCTGACCTAGTAGACCGGTGACCGCTCCCTCTATGGGGTGCCGGCTGCGCAGGACCCCGACCTAGGACTAACCGTCTTTTTAACACTTTTTCCTAGCCTGACCCTAGACTTCTAACCAGTCGCAGAATGAGGGATGTCCGAGTCGTGTCGCAAGCGAATAACCCGGTCCTAGCGCAGTCGGCACCCCATAGAGGGAGCGGTCACTGGTCTAGCCTGTCCCAGCCTGTTTGCAAGTGAAGAAACCGTACGGATTTACTGTAATAGTCGGCTCGTCTTTCAATGCTCGGTTTTTTTTTTAGAAGAGGGGACCTGCTTATCCAATGGTCTTGGAATTTGAAAGGAGTGCAGGACAGTCTGGTGCATTGAGCCTAGGCTTTGCCTTGAACGCAGTCAGAACCCGGGGTGAAACATAGACCATTCCCGACTATCGCGAAAATAAAAGTGTTCTCCCAGTCCGACTCGGAGTCGGCGCTACGCCACACTGTACTGGCAATACTAACATTTCCAGGTTCGTACTACATCCGACCAACCACTCTTCGCCCCATTCCCATTACTGTATGCCACATCCCTCCTTCAAGCCGCCTCCCTCTCAAAGACATACAGATACGCGAGTTCCTTAAGCGCACGAACGCTCTCTAAGTCCGCACGAACGACCTTCTCATCATTAAAGAGCACCCAACCCGCCTCTTCCGTGCGGATATGCGCGACATAATGGCCGGAATGGACCGAGGGGCCTTTATGCGACACGAACGCGCGTAGCCTGTACCGCGCCGGCAGCCGCGGCTCCTCTGCGGTATTACTACTCTCCGCGCTACTCGTGGGAGGAGGCGGTGGTGCGGCGTCCTCGCCCGTATCGTCTGGATGCGAGAATAACCACTCGACGGCGCGCTCTGCATCTCCGCTCTGAGGAAGGCGTGAGTGAGTGAGTATTTTTTTTTGGACCCTGAACACCAACGCACCGTCTCGCGCAGCGCTTTGCGCGCTTGCGCATTCGAAAAGCCCATCTCGGCCAACATTCCCACCTGCTCCGCACTCGGCTCTGGACCGCTTGCGCTCGCGCTCTGCGGGATCACAATTGGGTTGTCGATATCTAAAGTACGAAAGGTTATTGACTTTTTTTTTTCGTGGAGTAGTACGGGCTCACCTGGGTCCTCCATGTGTGCAAAGAGCCATTCCATAGCTGCCTCGGGATCGCTGTTGCCTGTCGCGAGCAATGCTTTTTGGCATCGGACCAGCGGGAAGCCCATTGCTTCGAGTTGCGCGAGGGCCGCCTGGTTGAACTCGGGTACAGCAGGAGCTGTGCGAAGGACACTTTTAATTAATAAGGTCGGGGATGAATATGGTGGCGGGCTCGTACCACTGGGCTCGGCGTTGTCTTCGAGCTCACTCTCGTCGGGCTGGAGACCTCTGCCGAGATGCCGCCGGTCGAAAGTGAGCACGTCTCCGTCTGGGACGACGATCGGTATGTCTGCGCCAAGTTCGGTCAAGTGTGGATATGAATGGAATGGGGGACACGCACCGAGTTTCGTAGGTACCCAATTCACGAGCTGGAATTTTTTTGCGTGGATAATCAGGGTATCGGGGAACGTCGCAAAGCGTGACTGCCTGATCTCATCAGCCCACGGATAGAAACAAAACGCGGGATGGGTGCACTTACTTTGTCGCAGCGACGTCACGCCTGCACCTTGGGCACTTATACTCGAGGCCCTCGATGCCCAAGACGGCATCAACGCACCGCGTAAGCGGCACTTTCTCAAACGTCGGCCTTCCCTCCGCATCGCGCCCCGTCTCGCGCGCAGGGACAGGAACGCTAAGCACGTCATTCGCGTCGACGCGATAGCTGACGCCCGCGCACACCGTACACTGCAAACGCTGCTCGAGGCCAAAAGCAAGCGACTCCGTCGGCTCCGTGCCGGCGCCGGCGCCGCTACCGTGAGCGCGTGCGCCGTGCGCGTGGCGCCGGAGGGTGGAGAGTAGATGCGTTAGGAACTCTTCGGCGTCCTGCTGGCGCATCGTCGCGAACTCCGCGTGGCCGCGTCCGACGAGCGCTTTGAACGTCGCGGGTCGCACGCCCTCCTGGAAGTGCTGTGTTGCCTCGACGCCGGCCTGCGGCGGCGCTGGGTCCTCTGCTGCGTGCGAGTACCTGCCGGACAGCAGCCCGTCGGCGAGCTTGTGCATCTGGCAGTCGAGGCAGGAGGCTGGGAGGGATGTGGCGCAGGAGGACCAATGCTCCGCGGCTGCAGAGGCAGCGTAGCGTTTCTGGAAGGGAGGGAGGGAGAAGAGGACTTGGACGACTGAGGCCATGTAGCAGCTAGGGAAACGGTGAAACAGTGTTGGGGGAGAGAAGAGTGGACGGACGTACCTGTTGCCGAGGTTTCGTATGCCGGTCAAGCCGGGGCCAAACACAGGCTCGAGCGCGTTTCCTGACTCGTCCGTGAGGGAAAAGTCAAAGTTGAGGTTATGCTCGATTTGCTGTTTTTTAAATCATATCAGCGACGAGGGCCTTGGAGTTGTGAAAGGGGACGCACCAGTTCAGTCATGGACTTTTCCGTTTTTTTCTGCGTCTGCACATTGATTCCAAAGTTGGACAGGTGCAAGACGAGCTCAGTGTCGATGCGCTCTTCGTTACACGCATAGCAATATATGTCTGGCAACCCCTCTGTCAGCCGATCCACCCACCATGGGTAGTCGGGGGAAGCTCACCGGCATTGCCTTCAGGGGTGATAGTCCCCAATTTAACGCACACGGGATGATGACTCTCCTCAAAGTGCGCGAGCGCATGGCCATTCCCACCCACGCCGGTGTATTGCTTGCGGCCGCAGCCGAGCGCACCGCAAGTGAGGCAGAGCCAAAGGTTCTCCTTGAGGTCGCATTTCGTGCAGTGTGCCAGCCCTGCAAGCATATATATAAAATAAAACGATAGTGGGAAAGGGGGTGGCGCACGCACCAGAGGGGGAGATGTGGCCCGTCGCTAATTGAGAGAGCGTGAGAGTGTGCTCGCAGGGGAGCAGCTCCTCCTCCCATGCCTTTACGGTCGCCTGACGCGCAGACGAGAGGGAATGCATGACGCCGTCGACGAGCGCCTTGATGCGCGGCTGTGTGGTCGTGAATACGGTCGTTTCGGCGGGGGACAGGAGCGTGGGCTCCTGAGCGGTCGGGTACCAGCGCAGAGCGAGGACGTGTTCGTATTTGTCCTCCTCACGCTCTTCGACGATCGTGAGTTTCGTCATCTTCGCAGGGGGCTCTGCGTCGTCGTCCTGTTTAGCAACTGGTCAGCCAGAGTCGGACGAGTGGCACTAGTACTACGTACGCGCTTGGATTTGGGCCGCGGACGTCGCTTGATGTTGAGTGCGAATTGGTGGTTCGTGTTTTTGGAGTGGGTGTGTGCGTGATGTCGCTCTGAAGAGATACATCCGCCATTGAAGCAGGTGAGACAGATGTCGATGCCCAGTGGACCGTCCTGAAGAGTTGTGAGCTCAAGTGGCATCGGCGATGAGAGAAAGACAAACCTGATTATCAAAGCATTGGGTGCATTCTTCACGATGGACAGATTGTGACAACGTTGGGGGGCTCAATCGAACGAGGCCGTTGATGAGGAGGTCGATGAGGGAGTCAGCGTCGGTGGCCATCGAGAGTGAGTGTGAAGATTAGATCACATCGGATCGCAGCATCTGACATCCTCGGCATTTGCCGTGATATTTACCCCCTGCCCACCAACACGAAGAATCCTCAAAATGGCTCTCAACGGCCAAATCCCAAACGGAGGTGCTCAGCCTCCCACAGACACGCAAACCGTCGTTGGAATAAACTTTGGAAACTCTTTTGCATCCATCGCAGTCATCACAAAAGTCTGCCGTTCTTTGTTCTTATCTTTTCACACGTTTTTCAAAATAAAAGCTTCCAGGAGGGACTCGCTGACTGTATTGCAAACGAAGATGGTGAACGCCAGATCGCCTGTGCCGTCTCTTTCCACGGTGAAGAAACTGTACGTTTATCAACCCCCTCTATTTTTCAGCCATTCTAATTTTTTTTCCTAGTATATCGGCAACGAGGCAAAACCGCATCTTGTAAAAAATAGTGCAAACACTATCATCGGCTTTAGGAATTTGCTAGGC
>QFDV01000086.1:10985-32517 GCA_003315845.1 Lactarius trivialis
GTGCTCGCCCCCACGGACGTGACGACGCTCTTCCTACGTTCGCTCCTGCAGTCCGCTGAGGATTTCCTTGGCAAAAAGGTCGATGGGGCCGTGATCACCGCACCGGACTGGTTCGGGCGGGAGCAACTCGACGCCTTGCAGGAGGCCGCAGAGGCCGCAGGGATCCGCGTGCTGCAGCTGCTCGAAGACGCCGGCGCCGCAGCGTTTTGCGCTGCTGCGAGCGACGAGACGACGGGAGCGCCCCCGGACCACACGCAGCTCGTAGTCGACCTCGGCGCGTCGTCGCTCGCGTTGTCCCTGTTGGCCGTGCGCCAAAGCCTGTTCCACCACCTGACGCCGGCAGCATACCACGCCGATCTTGGCGGAGACGCGATCGACGACAGGTTGCTCAAGTTCTTCGCGATGGATTTCACGAAAAAGACGAGCGTGCCGCTCAAAGTCGCACCGGCGACCGAGGCCCTCGACATGCGCGCCGAGGCGCGTCTCCGGCTCGCGCTGCTGCACACCAAGCGCACGATCGCGGCGTCCGTGGGCGGTGTCGGCGGGAGCGCTGCGACTTGCGCCGTCGAGTCGCTCAAGGACGGGCTGGACTACACAGGGAGCATCAATCGGCTGCGATTCGACATGGAGGCGGCGCCGATCTACAGCGGCGTCGTTGCACGCGCGAGCGAGCTGCTGCAGCGCGCAGGGCTCGACTGGATCCACGTCGACGAAGTGGTATACGCTGGAGGCAGCGCTTGCCTGCCCGGGCTCGACGCCGCGCTCGCGGTGCACCTCCGCGAGGACGCCCTCACGCCATTCGTCACCGGCACCGTCGCGGGCGGCGGAATCGGCGACCCGACGACGGTGCTCGCTCGTGGTGCGGCGCTCCAGGCGCGCCTGCTCGCGGAGATCAACGGCGAGGACGAGCGCGTGCGTAGTGCGTTTGGGCGCGGGACCCAGCTCGTAGGCGTACAGGCGACCGCGCGCACCATCGGGGTGTTGTTCCCCGAAGCGGGTGCTGAGGGCGTCGGTGGACAGTGGATCGGTGGTATCCTGGCTGAGACGGCCGTGCCCGCGCGACGCACTTACGCGCTTGATGTCGACCTGGGCGAGGGAGCGGAAATTGGCGAAAGGCGCGTCGGGTTGGAGGTATGGGAGGTGAAAGAAGGGATCAAGATCGACAAAGTGAAGCCGCCAAAGGACGAAGACGAGGAGTACGATGAAGACGAAGAAGAGATCGAGGTGAAGGAAAAGACGATCGAAAAGGAAGTTTTTCTGGGGGGATTAGAGCTTGTGGCGAGACAGGCACGGAAAGTGGGCAAGCGTTGGAGAACGTCAATTGAGGTGCAATTCGTACTTGACGGTAAGTTGGTCGTCTCAGTAGGCGAATCGGGCCAACAGGAGAAGAGCCGTCTTGAAATAATTATGTAAATGATGACATAATACATTTCTTTGTTGGACGCGACTCGAACGTTTGGCGTGAAAAAACACGGTGTCTGGCCCATATGGACGATCCAAACTATCCATTCACTGACGAGGTAGGCCACGTTCTATGCGCGTATATGCGTCCTCACACTCGTAAAGGGGCTACCACCTGATCACGAACGCGCTCATCCCGGATCATCTTCGATGCTCGATTTATTTACTCCTCAAGCTACTGAACAGGCACTCACATTTCCTTTTTCTATGAACCCACTCTGATTTGACACGAAACCAACAGGGCAATCACACGATCACGCATCCAAACGCGTCTGTTTCATCGTCGTCCTTTGAGATTCTATTCGCTCCTAACCCCCACGAATCTGTCTTATCGCAACAAGAACGCGGTCTCATGGCAGATATCACACTCGATCCAGACGACCCCGACGCGTGGCTCTGGTCACCCAACGACGCGTCTTTCTCTAACAAAGACGCGACTTCCCATGCAAGTCTTTTTACCCTTAAACGCCGCCGATGATTTCGTTGATAACCCTTTCTCACACCACACAGCGCGCTCAGAACCCGCTCACCGTCGCGTCGGCAGCCCCCTCGTCCGTTTCACCTTCACCTTTCGCCCCGCCGTCCAGATCGGCATCATCCCATCGTCAGCCACCGGAACGGGCAATCGTGCATACGGCGGCGAGCGAGTACGTAATAGGCCACGCGTCAGCAAACCCCGGAGACCACCAGCAGCCCAGTCCGAGCAGCGACTCTGATATGCGTCACAAGGATCTCTTACAGGTGTGTGTGTCCATCCATCACATCGAAACGCCCGTGTTGAATGAGAGAGTTCAAAGCCCCCTCCTGTCTCCATGCGTTCCTTATCCCACGTGCCATCACGCCGTACGTCCAAGACGCCCCTCTTTCTCCCCTCCCCCACCGGAAGCAACGAACCTCCCTCCCCGGACGAGATGGACATCATATCCGTCACCTCCTCTTCCGACTCGCCACCACCGCCACCGCCACCGCCACCTCGACGCAGCCCGCGCAAGCTCAAGAAACGGAAAGGACAGCTGATGGCGCACGTCCTCATACCGCCCCTCCCGCCCGGCGCGCGCAAGTCCGACTACGTGCCAGTCGAGAACCGGCTCCGCACGCGCAGGCGACAGGCAGCAGCAGCAGCAGCCAAGGGAAAAGCGCGCGCGGGGGACAATTCGGGCTCCATAGCTCTCGTGGATGCGCTGCAGGGTGCGTTTGACAACAATTGGCCAATTGCCAGCAGTGCGAGACCGAAGTCAAAGCCAAGGGGGGAAAAGCCAAAATCGAAAAAAATACCCACGCCCCTCGACCAGGCGTTGTCCGCTGCATTCACACACAACTCTGCGAATCCCAAGGTGGTGGCCAGCAGCTCGCGCCGCCGGTTGGCGAAGGAGACTCGTGCCGAGACTTTGAGTGATGGTTCGAGCGTGGAGCTTGTCGTACCTTCGCCGGCGCGTAGAAAGGCGAAACGCCATCTGCACACTTCGTCGAGCAGTCCACGCAGAAAACGACGGCGCATAGCCAGGGGTGCCGATACCTCAGATGACTCTGACGACGAGATCGAGATCATCGATGCGCCGCGCGAACTGCAACGCCTACCGAAGCCCTCCCAGCCTAAACATAAACAGCCCCGCCAGCAGAAGCGCGCGTCAAGTCCACTCCCCGTCTTTTCAGTGCACACGACCACGACCACGACGACACCCTCGCCGCCTCCACACGAGCCTTCCTCACCCATCACTCCCCCCAACGTCAACTCGCTCGCCGGCCTCCCGCTGACGATCCTACCAGCACCCGCACACACGGCAATACCCCCCCGCGCGCTCAGCCACCTGCACGCCTCGCCCGGTCCCCCAGATCCCGGAGCGGGCGCAGCACGCCGGATGCAGCAACAGGCGGTCCGGCGGGGTTTTCGCTATGAGGGGGCCGCAATAGGCGCGCACGGTCTCCTCGCAATCACTACTCTCCCCGCCGCTGCCACACAGGCCAGCGGCGCTTGCGCCACTTCCTCCTCCTCTACGACGACTGCTGCTGCTGCCGCTGCTGATCCCGGTCCGAGTCTGGATCTACATTTGGATCTCGACGTCCCTATGGATCTCGGAGACGACGAGCCCGCGCACGCGGTCGACGACCTCGTCGTGCCTCCGCCACCGCCGCATCTCCTCCTACGCACGCACGACCATCCAGACGGGCCCATGCTAGGCTTTGCGATACCGGAGCATGATAGCGCCGACGACCTTAGTCACGCCCTCACGAGCCCAGACCGAGACCTGGATTTCGACCTTACTTCTCTGAGCGCCAGTGCAGGTGCTAGCGAAGGATGGGTCGACTGGCGTACAGGGCACGTCCTCGGTGGTGGTGGTGGTGGTACTACGAGCGCCGGCGGCGAGTATGCTGGTGATGGGACGATCGACCCGTCCGTGCTTGGCGGGGGCGCTGACAAGGCCGCCGACGAAGATACAAGCTCGCCGGTCCGTCGGTCCCGCGGCGGCGGGCAACGTGAAGGCGACGACGAGGAAGAGGAAGACGTCGTGGGCATGTTGTTGTTCGAGAACGCGAGCGACGAGGATTTCGTACCGCCGCCATCGGGATTGGGCAAGGGAAAGGGAAAGGGCAAGGGTCGAGCCGCGGTCGTGGATGGCGTCGTCGAGTCGCCGACGGTCTGCGTCAGTCCTGCTGCTGCTGCTGGTTTGAGGGTCCGGAAGAAGAGCTGGCGTAAGGCCCTTGCGGACGAAGCTGAGGTCAGTTCCAACGACAACGATAGCGAAAGCGACGAGGACGCTCCGCTCGCGCACCCGATATCCGCACCGGCGTTTCTAGGCGCGCCTCAGCCCATCAAACGCCGGCGGTCACTGTTATCGGCGTCGACGGCGGGGCTCACGTTCTGCCACCATTGCAGGTGCAGGACGCGCAGGCCCAAAATGCGTTGTACGCTGATTGAAGAGTCGACGCGCAGGCGGTGCCTCAAGTTATTTTGCGATTTGTGCATCGAGAAACGGTAACGCACGCACGCCTGAACAGCATCCTTGATTACTGACTCTCTCTGCAACGCTAGGTATCCTCAATTGACATTCGATCTATCCGCAAAGGCATTTGCGTGTCCGGTTTGTAGCAATTTTTGTAATTGCACGGTTTGCGCACGTAAGCGCGGAGAGACGTACATCTCGGAACGTGGGGACGGCTGGCGTAGTTGGCTCGCGCAGCAAGCTGGTTCCTCCCATCACGTCGCACCTGCTCCCGCTCCTCCCGCTCCTGCTCAGACCCTCATAAAAACCACAAGTAAGACCAAGACCAAGCCCAAGACCAGGACGAAAAGCAGAGATCTAGGAACGACGGTGTCAGCTCCAGCAAAGCCGCGCACGAGGACGAGGACGACAAGAGCGACGACGACGACGACCGATACTCAGGTCTTCGACGAAAGCTGGAGCGCAACGGCCGTATTCACAGTTTCTGGCGAGCCGCTCGGAAGCGCGTTCTTGCAAGGCAACATAGCGCGCATCGTTCCCGCCGTACCCGCCCCTCCCACCGCCACAGACACCAGCTCGATAATAATACCACAGCCTCGACGCCAGCATGTGTTTATCGGGAAACCGCTCAAGGCATGGGGGCGTTGCCTCGTGTCCCTTCCGGATCCCGAACCTGAGCAGATCAAGACGACAAAGGCAAAGACGCGCGGAGGCCGCAAGGGCAAGCGGACTCGACTCTTTGTGGGGAGCCTAGAGCCGTTGTTGATCGCGCACAGGCGGAGGAGGGGGTCTGCGTCGATACCGCTGCTCAACGACGCTGACGATGGCGAGGAAGAGGAGGGTGGAGATGTCGATGCTGACGCAGACGACGACGGGGTCTGGCCGGGTGAATACGCGGTGCCGACTATCGTGGTCACGGAGCCGGAAGCAGAGCCGGAAATGGTCGTGGCGGCGAGGATCACGCCGGAGGAGGTGGAGCGTGCTATCGGCGCTGCGTTCGCGATTGGCGCCGCGGTATAGTTCGTAACAAAAACAAAAGGAGTCTGGTGTCGGTAGAAATTAACAAACGACTATTATTACCTGTAGTATATCCATTTTTGGTTTTCCAGTTTGCTCGTTTTAAAATACCATATATCGACTTAGTTACTATGCAGTTTCTCGTGAGCCTGTGGTCATAATTCGCTTTCTGAGGGCGGACTCGGATCCCAGTTTTCAGCTTCAAAAGCGAACGGACGCGAACGGACAAAGTGTATTTTTCTCGCGCTGGGTCAGACACTGAACTACAATCGGAACGCGACTGGTGCATAGGACACAAGAACGATTCTTTCACTCTCACCTGCCCGTACCATAAAACCGCCAAGGGATCGGCGATGAGGCCGCCGCTCTCGTCGACGTGCTCCAGGGTCTGCTCCATCCTGCGCCGGTTCTGAGCTCGCCTCACACATTAGAGTGAGACGGACACCTTTCTCAGTCCACGAAATGCGCTATCAGGCAAATTGAGGGCACGACTACTATTATGGCAACAAATCATGAAAGCTAATCAACAACTCGGATTCGGGCTCGGTAGAGTAGATTTACGTATGTGGGCGCGACAATTGGAGTGCTACATTCAATTCGACACGACACCGGCACGATGTTCTGATAGCAACTGTGCAATCTCGTGATGTCCTTCTGACGACGCAATCTGAAACGGAGTCTGACCTTCATCATCTTCGACATCGACATGTGCACCTTTTTCAAGTAACAGGCAAAGGGAACCGGCGTTAGGATACTGAGAAGATGCTAGCCGGTGCAAAGGTGTCTTGTGCTTCCCATCGTACGCGTTGACATCCGCCCCGTACTCGATCAATAGGCGTACAACGGTTTCTGATTCCGCCAGCCACGATGGCGACGGCGACGCCAGATGCAAAGGCGTCGATTGGCTCTCATCCCGTGCGTTAATCTCGGCCCCGTGCTGGATCAATATCCGCACAACTTCAAGTTTATCGCCCCCGTAGGACGACGCTAGATGCAAAGGCGTCAATTGGCTCCCATTTCGTGCGTTGACATCCACCCCGACCTGGATCAATAGCTGCACAATTTCAGCCGCCCCTTGAGACGACGCCAGATGCAAAGGCGTCGATTGGCTCCCATCTCGTGCATTGATCTCAGCCCCATGCTGGATCAATACCTGCACAATCCTACTTTTTCTCCAGAGGACCGCCTCATGCAAAGGCGTCCGGTGGTCGCGATTCCGTGCATTGACATCCGCCCCATTCTCGATCAATAGCCGCACGGTGTCGACGTGTCCGCCTTTTGATGCTTTGTGCAATGGAGTAGAGTTGTCCCAGGTCGCGGCGTTGACATCTACGCCGTGCCCCAATAGCGTTCGAACAATTTCCAGGCGTCCATTGGCTGCTACCAAGTGGAGTGGAGTCTCGTGGTCGTCTGCTTGCAGATTCACATCCGCGCCGATGTTTAGTAGCCATTGTACAACATCCACCAATCCGTCGTCTGCTGCAGTGTGTAGTAGAGTGCGACCATTGTCACTAATATCCAGGACGGCGCCATGTTGGTATAGTAGCTCTGCAACTTGAAAGTGTCTGTTACACAATGCTGCCCCCAGCGGACTGTTGTTGAGACCAACCCTATCATTTACATGCTGTGGATACTTGATGATGAGATATTTCGTTATGTCACGAAATCCGCAGAAAGCAGCGTAGTATAGGCACAATATAGCATTGGATTCGATCGATGAAATAAATTCTTCAGACTCGGAGTAGAGACTTGATGGTGCCGTGAATGTGTCATTTAACGATGCCCTTGATGAATGTGCCGATAACTTTAACCTCGGGGCCCATCTTTTGTCAATGTTATAAGACTTGTGCCATGCCGTGAAATATGGTTTTGCAGGATCAAAAAGACATCGCATCCCATCTTCTACATGTGATGAAACATTCTCGAACTGGGCATGGCCTACCCAGTACCGGGCAGCATAGTTAAATAGAGGAGAGCGACTTTTGGCGCCATCAGTGTAATCGGACTGAAGAATGGCCAAGCAAGCCTGAGCCATGACGATGTGGGCTGGTTCGAGAGATATATGAAACCGGGAAATGTCTGCTTTTAGGTTGGCAAGGCGATCAGAGGTTAAGAACTCTTTCACTGAGAAATGAGCAAATTGTACAACACGGGTCTTCGAATAATAGTCATTGGCGTCAACAATGACAATCAAACTCGAGCACATAGACAGGACACCTTGTTGCTGATCGTCCCATCGCCAATCATTCTTCAGCGCCGGTATCCCTTCCGTGACCTCATCAAAGTCGAGTGCAAGAACTTCCGCAAGCTCATCAACACGAAGTGGGCGAGTCGCCGCAGTGAGACATTGCAACAGACGATAAGCTTGATCTGGGTTGACCTTCCCGATTTCCTTCAACATCCGCTCATATGTCTCATCCAAAGAGTTTGGTAGGTCCCTAAGGACCCGCCGCACATTCTGTGGCAGGCAATTTCGCAACATTTCGAGTTGGCAAAACACCCATCGGAACCTGTCAAATACCATGAGCCAGAGTCATAATCATCACACTTATATGCTCTCACATTCCGTCAGCTCTTTCCGAGAGTGTCTCAATCACATGCTCTTTCTCCTCCTCCCTCCATCTCCTCATACATATACTCGAGCCAGAGTAGACCACAGATCTGACGTAGTCGGCGATATCCTTCTTCTGCCCACGCTCGTCTTGAAGGGAAACTGTCTGAGATGTTCGTGACCCAAGTGCCTCGCCTATGTCGACCTCCGGGCGACTAGTAGCACAGATGTGGAGGCTAGGAAGGCGAAGGTCCACAAGTTCCTTGACGAGATCGAGGACCTGTTCGCGGGGGGATGGGACATCAGAGGTGTCGGGACACTCATCAAGGGCATCCAGGATAAGATAAACGGGGCCTTGATTTGGAAGGGTGAGCATCTCCTTAAGACACTGCGTTAAAGCTTTGTCGCTCGGCTGACTCGCGCCGTCATCGTGTCTCTCGTAGAGACGGGAGAGTACATCACAAAAGGCATCGGAACGATTAGAGAGTTGGACGAGGAGAGAGGGAAGAAGATTGCGGCGGGCTTGCTTGTCGAGATCTCGAAAGTCGAAATAAAAGTATGCCATCGATGCAGATCCGGCCTCACAGAGAGTTGTGACGTCGTTGATGATTGCAGAGCTACGCGACAATCATAAGTTTCCCAATACATCAAGATTTGAGGAGCGACGAACCACAGTATGCTCTCCCCAGAGCCCGCTGCGAAACGTATCGTCCATGAGATTACCGAAGGCACAGGAAAAAGAAACGTACGTTTCCCGTGAATCCATAGCAGGGAACCATCCACCTTCCATTTATCAAATTTGTCGCTTTCAAAGAACCACTCCGCGGTTCCATCATGTTGGCGATCACCCGCGATGTTGTGATTTGTAGATGGATCCGGCGGATTTTGCCACTTCCTAAGGCTTTCTCGTAGTAGGTTCCCTGCGATCGTGTTAGATCCTCGATTGTCAGCTAAAACGGGACTGATTACGAACGGTTGATGTTGTCTACTCCCGCTGCGATTGCCTTTCCGTCTAGACGATAAGAGTTGGAGATGACGCCGGTGACATGCTAAACAACTTTGCCTACCTTCGGCCACTTATTGTCAACCGCTTGGACGTTGTCGTTGACAAGCTGCACTTCGCTCCTGACAACCTGGACTTTCTCGTCGACCCCCGTTACATTCTTATCGATGTTGTCCGTGACCTTCACGAGTCGCGCACTTGCCATCGCAATCTCTTCATTTGTCAGTTTTTCCAGCTTCTTCACCCCGTCCTCCAAATCTGTCCTCCCCGCCATCTTCTTGAGAAACTTCTCTGAACCGATATTAGCCTCGAGCAATGTGAGGCAAAGGTGGAACACACTCGCTCGACCCTGCTTCATCTCCTTTGTGGCGGTTGCTAGGATATCTAGGATCTCAACCGTTATTTGCACCATTTTATCCGTCATCGCCGGAGTCAGCGCGACCCCGGTATAGATCTCGAGCCGCACGAAGAAACTTTCGATGCGTCCGAAGATGTCGATGAGGATGTCTTGGCTTTCAGAGACGCCTTTAGCTGCCTATAAAAACTCGACATCACAGGATCCCGCACGAGGGAATAAACGCTCACCAAGAGGAGGACACCAACGCCAACAAAAACTACTTTGGCTGGTGAGAACACCTGTCGAATTGACATCAGAGTATGTTCACCGACGGATGGAGAGAGACCGATATTTACCAGACTGATCCCTTCGCCAAGGGCCTCAGAGAATGCGTAAAGAACGTTGATAGTTGGAACAAGCCATTTTTTCAACTTGTCATCGCTGCCAGTCTGATCAAACTGAGCGGCTTGAAAGACGGCCAGAATGGCAGCCGGAGAATCGCATGTTTCGAACTGTTTGAAGAGATCGTGGTTCTTAAGATCTTTCTTAGTCTTTTTCTTGTACGACTTTAGAGCGGCCTCGAATATTCGTTCGATGTTGGAAGACGACCCAGAGGGTGCGGTTGCGGGAGTCTGCGATATAGAAACACTGGCAGATGCGCGAGGTTGAATCATAATGAAGCAGTCTGTGTGGATG
Source organism: Lactarius trivialis (assembly GCA_003315845.1). Taxonomy (NCBI): domain Eukaryota; kingdom Fungi; phylum Basidiomycota; class Agaricomycetes; order Russulales; family Russulaceae; genus Lactarius; species Lactarius trivialis. The sequence goes on from QFDV01000086.1 coordinate 20,993, forward strand.
ATGGACAGTTGAAGGGAGGACGTATGTCTCTTATCGATGAGACACCAAGATATGATCATATACCAGTGGACGCTAGACGCTGAAACGACACATGCCAGTGCGGGACAGGCACGTGGACGGAGATGTCCCGGTGAGGCGATGCTAGCGGGCTCTCAGGGTGACAGAAACCGTCTTGGGTCTGCTAGTGGCGGGTTCGTTATCTACTGGTACGAAACAACGGCAGCGAGCAGAGAAAAATCAAAGGGCACGATAAGACGCATCGCTGCAGCTGCGCCATTTACAGTTCATAGAGAGGCTCGGGTCCATTGACAAAATCACTCTCACGCTTAAGTCCCGTCTTCTGTCTTTTTTTTTGAACCACCCGCCTTCCTCTCCCCCATCTAAAAATTGTCTCTGTCATCAGTACAATTTCAATAGTAAAGAAACATCATGAACGATCTCTCAGTCGAACTCGAACTCTGCGTGATTTGAGCACCGCCCACACCCGCCAACTTGAAATCGAACCTACCGCACGCAGAGCCTGGACAAACGCGCGTCTCACACTCACTCGCAGGTGGGAACGCCCACATTCCCTGGCGCCCTTCAAATCGTTCCTCCCTCTCTTTCGCTTCTCGTTGATCTCATCGCCCGGCGCTGCTCTCGGTGAGTCTGACCGTCCGACTCTTCCCGCTGCTCTGAAGCAGCGCGCACCTACTCCTTCCTCTAGACCTCCATCCTCCCCCTAAACCACTCTCAGACTCTCTCAAAGAGAGCAGGCACTCGTACGAAATTCGCGACCAATCTTCTCCTTCTCGCGGGCATTGGTCGACTCGGTGAGTCCGACCTGTCACCTCAAACTAGGATCGAGTCTGGCTTCGTCGCCGGTCGTCGCCTTGTGCCCTTGCAGACGCACTGACATCTACTATCACTCATCAGGGGAACTGAAAAATGACTCGCTCGTGGCTCGTCGTTTTTTGCCCGCGGTCATCACGAACCCGCGCCGTGTCGATTTGTTGCCGAAATTGTCTCTCCCATACACCTGGGGCGTGCCGTAGCGCTTGCCAGCGATTCGCTCGACAGTGAGTCGAAGCCATAGACATGCCATTTCAGCAAGAACGTTTGGAAGGCCGTGCAGAGTAGCGCCTCGCCAGCTGCTGCTGGCGTCCCTGCGAAAAAACGGGTTCAACGCTTGCCTTCCCTCATGCCGCATGCTTCCCTCCTCGTGCCGCATGCCTCGTCCCCCTTCTCCTTCCTCCCTGGCCTGCCGTGCCTCCTCACAGTCGTCTCCTCTCGCTTCGCTGCGCCCTGTCGCCATCAAACCTGCACATGCACGGCCAGATCATCACACTTTCCATACCCTACCTCAACCGAGGTCCTGTTTCCCATCCATACGCACAGGCCCATGCCGGCGCATCGACTCCGAAAAATGATATCGTCCCCTTTCCCTTACATCCTGCCCAGAACAATAGATAATGCACGACTGGAAACCACAATCGTTCGTCATGATGGTCTTGAATTGCACCGCGATACCCCCTCGCGCGCTCAGTCACCTGCACGTGTCGCCCGGTCCCCCAGATCCCGGGGCGGGGGCAGTACGACGAATGCAGCAACAGGCGATCCGACGGGGTTTTTGCTATGAGGGGGCCGCAACAGGCGCGCACGGTCTCCTCGCAATCACTACTCTCCCCGCCGCTGCCGACACCCAGTCCATGGTCAGCAGTGGCGCTTGCGCCACTTCCTCTACGACTGCGGCAGATCCCGGTCCGAGTCTGGATCTATGCTTGGATCTATGGATCTCGGGGACGACGCGCACGACCTCGTCGTGCCTCCACCCCCACCACATCTCCTACGCACCCATGACCATCCAGACTGACCCATGCTCGGCTTTGCGATACCAGAGCATGACAGCGCCGAGGACCTTAGCCACGCCCTCACGAGTCCAGACCGAGACTTGGATTTCGACATTGCTTCTCTGAGCGCCAGTGTCGTTGCTAGCGAAGGATGGGTCGACTGACATACAGGGCACGCCCTCGGTGGTGGTACTACGAGCGCCGGCACGGATACTGGTGTCGGCGGAGGCGAGTATGCTGGTGATGGGACGATCGACCCGTCCGTGCTTGGCGGGGTCGTTGACAAGGCCGCCGACGAACGACGACCGTTGCTCAGGTTTTTGACGAGAGCTGGAGCGCGACGGCCGTATTCACAGTTTCTGGCGAGCCGCTCGGAAGCGCGTTCTCGCAAGGCAACATCGCGCGCATCGTGCGCGCAGTCCTCCCTTCTGTCACCACAGAGTCACAGACACCAGCTCGATAATACACCAGCCTACGCAGGAGCAGCCTCGACGCCGGCATGTGTTTATTGGGAAACCGCTCTAGCGTGGGAGCGCCTCGTGTCGCTTCCGGATCCCGAGCCCGACCAGAACAAGACGACGAAGGCGAAGCCGCGCGGGGGCCGCAAGGACAAGCGGACTCAACTGTTTGTGGGGAGCCTAGAGCCGTTGTTTATCGCGCGCAGGCGGAGGAAGAACCGACGGGGGTCTGCGTCGTTACCGCTGTTCAACGATGCTCGCGATGCTGACGATGGCGAGGAGGATGAACATCCTGACGAGGGTGGAGATGTCGACGCAGATGCAGAGCATGACGGCGTCTGGCCGGGGGAATGCGTGGTACCGACTATCGTGGTGACGGAGCCGGAAATGGTCGTGGCGGTGAGGATCACGCCGGAGGAGGTGGAGCGTGCTATCGGCGCCGCGTTCGTAGGGGTAGGTAACAAAAACAAAGGCCGCTAGAAAATTAACAAACGACTAGTATTACCTGTAGTATATCCATTTTTGGTTTTCCAGCTTGCTCGCTTTAAAATACCATATATCGCCTTAGTTGCTATGCAAGTTTCTCGTGATTCGCCTTTCTGCGGATCCCAGACTTCAGATCTTCAGAATCGAACGGACGCGAACGGATGAGGTGTCTTTTCTTCGCGCCCAGTCAGACACAAACGCGACCGGTCCATAGGACACAAGAACGATTCTTTCACTCTCACCTGCCCGTACCATAAAACCGCCAAGGGATCGGCGATGAGGCCGCCGCTCTCGTCAACGTGCTCCAGGGTCTGCTCCATCCTGCGCCGGTTGTGAGCTCGCCACACACATTTGAGTGAGACGGACACCTTTCTCAGTCCACGAAATGCGCTATCAGGCAAATTGAGGGCACGACTACTAATATGGCAACAAATCATGAAAGCTAATCAACAACGGAGATCGTCTCGGATTCGGCATCGGTAGAGTAGGTGTACGTGTGTGGGCGCGACAATCGGAGTGCTACATTCTATTCGACAGGACACTGGCACGATGGTCTGATAGCAACTGTGCAATCTCGTGATGTCTGTTTGGATAACTGAATCCTTGTACTGACGACGCAATCTGAAACGGAGTCTGACCTTCATCATCTTCGACATCGACATCTGCACCTTTTTCAAGTAGCAGGCGAAGGGAACCGGCGTCGGGTTGGTAAGAAGATGCTAGCCGGTGCAAAGGTGTCTTGTGGTTCCCATCGTACGCGTTGACATCCGCCCCGTGCTCGATCAATAGGCGTACAACGGTTTCGGGGTTCAACCACCACCGTGATGGCGAGGACGCCATATGCAAAGGCGTCGATTGGCTCTCATCCCGTGCGTTAATCTCGGCCCCGTGCTGGATCAACATCCGCACAGTTTCAGTGTTCCCGTTGGACGACGCTAGATGCAAAGGCGTCGATTGGTTCTCATTTTGGGCGTTGATATCGGCCCCGTTCTGGAACAATACCTGCACATTTTTACCTAGGAACGACGCCAGATGCAAAGGCGTCCAGTGGTCACGATTCCGTGCGTTAACATCCGCCCCATTCTCGATCAATAGCCGCACGGTGTCGACATTTCTGCCTCTCATTGCTTCGTGCAATGGAGTAGAGCTGTACTCGGTCGTCGCGGCGTTGACATCTACGCCGTGCCCCAATAGCGTTCGAACAATTTCCAGGCGTCCCTTCGCTGCCGCCAAGTGGAGTGGAGTCCTGTGGTCGTCTTGTTCCGCATTCGCATCTGCACCAATGTTTAGTAGCCATTGTACAACATCCACCAATCCGTCGTCTGCTGCAGCGTGCAGTAGAGTGCGACCATTGTCACCAATATCCAGGACAGCGCCATGTTGGTGTAGTAGCTCTGCAACTCGAAAGTGTCTGTTACACAATGCTGCCCCCAGCGGACTCTTGTTCAGACCAACCCTAGCATTTACATGCTGTGGATACTCGGCGATGAGATATTTTGTTAGGTCACGAAATCCGCAGAACGCAGCGTAGTATAGGCACAATGATTCTGGGAGCCAATCCGAGTCGGAGTGGCGGCTTGTGTCTGTTAACTCCGACAACTCCGATGATGTGTCTGCGTCCAGCAATGACAACGTCGCCGATAACCTAAGCTGCGGCGTCCATCTTTTGTCGACGTTATGAAACTTGCGCCATGCCGTGAAATATGGTTTTGCCGGATCAAAAAGAGGACGCATCCCATCTCCTACGCGTGTCGATACGTTCTCAAACTGGGCATGATCTACCCAGTACTGGGCAGCATAGTTAAATAGAGGAGAGCTACTTTCGGCGACATCAGTGTAATCAGACTGAAGAATGGCCAAGCAAGCCTGAGCCATGACAATGTGGGCTGGTTCGAGACGGATATGAAACCGGGAAATATCTGCTTTTAGGTTGGCAAGGCGATCGGAGGTCAAGAACTCCTTCACCGAGAAATGAGCAAATTGTACAACGCGCGTCTTTGAAAACCTGGGCTTGACGACGACGATCAAGCTCGAGCACATAGACAAGACACCTTGTTGCCGGTCATCCCATCGCCAATCTCTGTTCAGCGCCGGTATCCCTTCCGTGACCTCATCGAAGTCGAGCGCAAGTACTTCTGCAAGCTCATTGACACCAAGTGGCCGAGTCGCCACAGTGAGACATTGCAACAGACGATAAGCTTGATCTGGGTTGACCTTCCCGATTTCCTTCAACATCCGCTCGTATGTCTCGTCCAAAGAGTTCGGTAGGTCCCTAAGGACCCGCCGCACATTCTGTGGCAGGCAACCTTGCAACATTTCGAGCTGGCAAAACACCCATCGGAACCTGTTAAATCTCATCAACCAGCGTCATAATCACACTTATATACTCTTACATTCCGTCGGCTCTTTCTGAGAGTGTCTCAATCACATGCTCTTTCTCCTCCTCCCTCCATCTCCTCATACATATACTCGACCCAGAGTAGACGAACGATCTGACATAGTCGGCGATATCCTTCTTCTGCCCGCGTTCGTCTTGAAGGGAAACTGTCTGAGATGTTCGTGACCCAAGTGCCTCGCCTATGTCAACCTCCGGGCGACTAGTGGCACAGATATGGAGATTAGGAAGTCGAAGGTCCACAAGTTCCTTGACGAGATCGAGGACCTTTGCGCGGGCGGATGGGACGTCAGACGTAGGACACTCATCAAGGGCATCCAGGATAAGATAAACCGGGCCTTGGTTCGGAAGGGTGAGCATCTCCTTAAGACACTGCGTTAATGCTTTGTCGCTCGGCTGACTCGCGCCATCATCGTGTCTCTCGTAGAGACGGGAGAGTACATCGCAAAAGGCATCGGAACGATTAGAGAGTTGGACGAGGAGAGAGGGGAGAAGATTGCGGCGGGCTTGCTTGTCGAGATCTCGAAAGTCAAAATAAAAGTATGCCATCGATGCAGATCCGGCCTCACAAAGGGTTTTGACGTCGTTGATGATTGCGGAACTACGCGACAATCATAAGTTTCCCAATACATCAAGATTTGAGGAGCGACGAACCACAGTATGCTCTTCCCAGAGCCCGCTGTGAAACGTATTGTCCATGAGATTACCGAAGGCACAGGAAAAAGAAACGTACGTTTGCCGCGAATCCATAGCAGGGAACCATCCACCTTCCATTTTTTAAATTTGTTGCTTTCAAAGAACCACTCCGCGGTTCCATCGTGTTGACGATCGCCCGCGATGTTGTGATTTGTAGATGGATCCGGCGAATTTTGCCACTTCCTAAGGCTTTCCCGCAGTTGATTCCCTGCGATCGTGTTAGTTTCTCGATTGTCAGCTAAAACGGGACTAATTACGAACGGTTGATGTTGTCTACTCCCGCTGCGATTGCCTTTCCGTCTAGACGATAAGAGTTGGAGATGACGCCGGTGACATGCTAAACTACTTTGCCTACCTTCAGCCATTTCTTGCATCTTATGGTCAACCGCTTGGACGTTGTCGTTGACAAGCTGGACTTTCTCGTCGACGCCCCTCACGCCTTCGCCGACCCCCGATACATTCTTATCGATGTTGTCCGTGACCTTCACGAGTCGCGCACTCGCCATCGCAATCTCTTCATTTGTCAGTTTTTCCAGCTTTTTCACCCCGTCCTCCAAATCTGTCCTCCCCGCCAACTTCTTGAGAAACTTCTCTGAACCGATATTAGCCTCGAGCAATGTGAGGCAAAGGTGGAACACACTCGCTCGACCCTGCTTCATCTCCTTTGTGGCGGTTGCTAGGATATCTAGGATCTCAACCGTTATTTGCACCATTTTATCCGTCATCGCCGGAGTCAGAGCGACCCCGGTATAGATCTCGAGACGCACGAAGAAACTTTCGATGCGCCCGAAGATGTCGACGAGGATGTCTTGGCTCTCAGCGACACCTTTAGCTGCCTAAGAACGCTCAACATCACAAGATCCTGCGCGAGAGAATAAACGCTCACCAAGAGGAGGACGCCAACGCCAACAAAAACTACTTTGGCTGGTGAGAACACCTGTCGAATTGACATGAGAGTATGTTCACCGACAGATGGACAGAGTAATCGATATTTACTAAACTGATCCCTTCGCCAAGGGCCTCGGAGAAGGCGTAAAGAACGTTGATAGTCGGAACGAGCCATTTTTTCAACTTGTCGTCGTCGCCAGTCTGACCAAACTGAGCAGCTTGAAAGACGGCCAGAATGGCAGCGGGAGAATCGCATGTTTCGAGCTGTTTGAAGAGATCGTGGCTCTTAAGATCTTTCTTGGTCTTTTTCTTGTACGACTTTAGAGCGGCCTCGAAGATTCCCTCGATATTGGAAGAGGACCCGGAGGGTGCGGTTGCGGGAGTCTGCGATATAGAAACACTAGCGGAAGCGCGAGGTCGACTCATAATGAAGTGTAGATGATGAACAGTTGAAGGGAGGACACAAGTCTCTTATCGATGAGACACCAAGATGCTAGACGCTGAAACGACACATGCCGTTTGCCGCCATCGATGTAGGCACGTGGACGGAGATGCTCCGGTGAGGCGATAGGCTCTCAGGCTGACAGAAACATCTTGAGTCTGCCAGTGGCGGGTTCGTTATCTACTGGTACGAAACAACGGCAGCGAGCAGAGAGAAAAATCAAAGGGCACGATAAGACGTCGGACGCATCGCTGTAGCTGTGCCATTTACAGTTCATAGATAGGCTCGGTAGGCTCGGGTCCAAAATCACTCTCACGCTTACCACGATTACAGTCCCGCCGCCTCTTTTTTTTTTTTGAACCACCCGCCTTCCTCTCCCCCATCTAAAAATTGTCGTCATCAACACTTGAGACATGTACAATTTCAATAGTAAAGAAACATCATGAATGATCTCTCAGTCGAACTTGAACTCTGCGTGATTTGAGCACCGCCCGCACCCGCCAACTTGAAATCGAACCTACCGCACGCAGAGCGGAGCAAACGCGCGTCTCACACTCACTCGCGGGTGGGAACGCCCTTCCAATCGTTCCTCCTTCTCTCTCGCTTCTAGTTGATCTCATCGCCCGGCGCTGCTCTCGGTGAGCCTGACCGTCCGACTCTTCCCGCTACTCTGAAGCAGGGCGCACTTACTCCTCACTCTAGACCTCCGACATCCCCTTAAGACACTCTCAAAGAGAGCAGGCACTCGTATAATATTTGCGACCATTCCTCTCGTCGTTCTTGCGGGCACTGGTCGACTCGGTGAGTCCGAGACTGACTTAGTCGCCGGTCGTCGCCTTATGCCCTTGCAGACGCACTGACATCTACTATCACTCCTTACTCTGTGTCATAAGCACTCCCCGAGAGACTATTCCAGTGAAGAAACATCGTGAATGGTCTGCAACGCGGTCTTCGCTGGAAGCCTGATTCGAGCTCCAACCCCGTACAGAGCCCACGCTTTCTCCGGGCAAACGCGCGTCACACACACACGTCAACTTCTCCTGCGGCTGCTGCTCTGCTCTGAAGCAGGGCGCACTTACTCCTCACACAAAGAGAGCAGGCATTCGTACGCGATTCGCGACTATTCCTGTCCTCGTTGCCGGCATTGGTCGACTCCGAGTCGGTGAGTCCGTTCCATCACCTCAATCGAGGGTCGAGTCTGACTCGGTAGTCGGTTGTCGTCGTCTTTTACCCTTGCAGATGTACTGACATCTACTCACTCCGTATGAGGTTCGCAACCATTCCTCTCCTCTTCACCGGTGCTGGTCGACTCGGTGAGCCCTTCTTATCACCTCAATCGGGAGAGATAATGTCTGACTCGCTCGTGCTTGTTTGTGCCCCCTGCAGAAGTTGCGAACCCGCTTCATCTCGCGATTTGCTGCCAAAGGTGTCTCCCCCATACGCCTGGCGCACGCCTCAGCGATCATGGGACCGGCTGTTGCTAGCGATTCACCCGACGGTGACCCGGAGCCAGAGACGTGCCGTCTCTGCAAGAACGTTCAGAAGGCCATGCAGGGTACTGCCTCGCCAGCTGCTGCTGCGAAAAACAGGCTCAAAACTCGCCTTCCCTCAATTTGTCTTCTTTCCTCTCCCTGACGATAGATATCACATGACTGGAAACCATAATCGTCCGCAAGAAGCTTACAAGTACGGGTCGTACAATTACCCTTCATGAGAGACTCCCGCCTCATAGATTCCCCTGCACCGTGTCTAACACAGCGCCAATGGACTCGTTCAGAATCTCCCCGATGACCGCGGACCTAGGGCTCGCCAAAGTAGTAATGGCACTGGCGCTCAGCTGAATAAATGTAAGTTTTGACGTCACCAGCTTGCAAGATTTTGACCCAAGGACGCGGCTCAAAACAGATATGGAGTGGCAATTGGCAAAGTAGTTGCGCATGGAAAGTCGACTGGCCCCGAACCATGCTCGTTGTGAGAGCGTGTATATCCGCCAGATTGCTGTCCTAAAGGCAGGACAGTCGGCCGTGCAGCGAAAGAGGGGATGACGGCGGTGGCGGCGGCGGCGGCGCACGTTCCAGGTCTCTCCCTCGAGGTCTTACGCCTCCACGCGCTTCTGCTACTAGTAGTCTGCGAGGATCGTCGAATGCAGCGCGAGATCGTCCGAGCGGACTACGTTGATGACGATGTCCGCCGCGTGCGGGCCATCGCGGTCACGTGCTCAATGGTGCAGACGGACAACGCGGGGTGCGCCTTGACGAGTGCGCTGAGGACGGAGCCTGTATTGTGACATTTTGTGCTTGTCGTGAGTTTTCACGCCAGGGAGAGCTAGGCCACATGCACCGCCGATGTAGCCCATCGCGCCAAGGAAGAACAAGGTGGTGACTATCGATCTCACGATCACGATGCGTGATGGCAGAGTAGCGCGTTCACACACACCCACCTTAGGGAAATGTCCTCCTGGACCACAATAAAAGACGGAATCCCAAATAAGCCTGACATTGACGATAACTACTATTGCAGGCAGAAATGCCCGCCTAGTCTTGCAACACCTCTGGCTACGGCTCACACCCCAGAGCGCTAACTGAAACAGAAACCGAGGGCGGGGGAGAAGGAGAGAGAGAGGGGTTCATGTCTGAATCGTCAGCATGATGCAAAAGAGGATAAGGTCATGACCAACACGCACCGATAGGTGACATGAAATGCTATACGCCATTGGCATCCTCGCGACTCAGAATGTGTGCAAAGACACGCCTGTAGAGGTCGACGCGGTGATCCAGGCGTACCTAAGATGACCATGATAACATTGTCAGTATTTACCAGAAGGCTCGGGCCAGAATGGAGAAACGGAAGGACCTTGGGCCGCGTCGAACTTGAAGATGTTTGCGCCCAGGTCGTGTGGCTCGGTCGCGATGCATTGATGACACCCACCATCCAAGATCCCATTCCACCACCACCACCATGACTCGGTGTCTCATCTTGTCCCCGTCCCTGCTCAGAACCCGCTCCCTGTCGCGTCAGCCTCCTCATCGGTTTCGTCCTCGCCTTTCGCCCCGCCGTCCAGATCGACATCCATCATCAGCACCCGCCGGAACGGGAAATCCTGTCCCCGCGTGAAACGGCGGCGATCTCTCCCCCGCTGACACCCCACCACCCGCGAGCGAGTATGTAATTGGCCACACGTCAGTATCTCGCGAGGACAACGACAACACCGGCAGCCCCGCGGAGAGAGTCAGGGCAGCGACTCTGGGATGCGCGTCCGTCATCACGAGGGCCTCTTACGGGTACTGTATGTCCATCCGTCCACCTCATTTCGTTGAACGCCCGTATGAAATGACAGAGTTCAGCCCCCTCCTGTCTCCAGGCTTCCTCATCCTCGCTATCCCATGTGCCATCACGCCGTACGTCCAAGACGCCCCTCTTCCTCCCCTCCCCCACCGGAAGCAACGAACCTCCCTCCCCGGACGAGATGGACATCATATCCGTCACCTCCTCTTCCGACTCGCCACAACCGCCGCCGCCGCCGCCACCTCGGCGCAGCCCGCGCAAGCCCAAGAAACGGAAGAGACAGGTAATGGCGCACGTCCTCATACCGCCCCTCCCGTCCGGCGCGCGCAAGTCCGACTACGTGCCAGTCGAGAACCGGCTCCGCACGCGCAGGCGGCAGACTGCAGCGGCGGCAGCAGCAGTTGCCAAGGGAAAAGCGCGAGCGGGGGACAATTCGGGCTCCATAGCTCTCGTGGATGCGCTGCAGGGTGCGTTTGACAACAATTGGCCAATTGCCGGCAGTGCGCGACCGAAGTCAAAGCCGAGGGGGGAAAAGCCAAAATCGAAAAAAATCCCCACGCCCCTCGACCAGGCGTTGGCCGCTGCATTCACACACAACTCTGCGAATCCCAAGGTGGTGGTCGGTAGCAGCACGCGCCACCGGTTGGCGAAGGAGACTCGCGCTGAGACTTTGAGTGATAGTGCGAGCGTGGAGCTTGTCATACCTTCGCCGGCGCGTAGAAAGGGGAAACGCCATCTGCACACGTCGTTGAGCAGTCCGCGCAGAAAACGACGGCGCATAGCCAGGGGTGCCGATACCTCTGACGACTCTGACGACTCGGTCGAGATCATCGATGCGCCGCGCGAACTGCAACGCGTACCGAAGCCCTCCCAGCCTAAACATAAGCCCCGCCAGCAGAAGCGCGCGTCGAGTCCACTCCCCGTCTTTTCCGTGCACACGACCACGACCACGACGACACCCTCGCCGCCACCACACGAGCCCTCCTCATTCATCACTCCCCCCAACGTCAACTCGCTCGCCGGCCTCCCACTAACGATCCTACCAG
>QFDV01000088.1:0-56205 GCA_003315845.1 Lactarius trivialis
ATGTTACTTAGCAGCTTGGTGACATAATGATCAAAATTAAGCGAGAAATAAGCCGGGTTAAGTTTGGCAGATTTGCTGATGTAATCTACGACTCGGTTTCACTACCCACGGCTGAGGCCTGAGGACTCGTCAAAACTTCCAACTCATAGGCTACTACCCCTGCCAGTGATGCCTCCAGTAAAGAGTCGACACGGTATCAACACATTGATTTGGTTATATATACGTAGTAGCTTGACAAATATAGTACAGTATGCATCCGTGATCGTCATATTCTCTTTCCTGACCCATTGCACAACTCAAATTCACTGCTCAAGGGACGAGCATCCAACACCCTACCGAGGTCCGTTCCGCCGAAACCCATCCCCTTCCTTCGTAACGCCGTCAACTTCTTGAACATGGATACCACACTGACGTTAAACGGCGAGCTTTCTCCGGTACGGTGCGCCGGACGCACGAATCCATCGACCTCAATATGCATCGCACCTGGATGCGCCATGTGTAGCGCAAGTAAACCACACACCCGTTGGTACTCCTCGGTGCTGTCAAAATAGAGTTGGCCTGCAAATAGATTCAGCTCAATTCGGAGGTGTGCGGGGGCGGTCCATTCCCTCCCTGGTGACTCTGGGATGGAGTAGAACGCGAGGTCCGAGAAGGACCGCATGGAGGTGGTGACTCGGGGTGCGTATACATGGAGACGGACCCTTCCACTCTTGCGTATGATGGGAAGTAGTTCGTTTGCCTCATAAGGGCTAATGACGATCGCGATGCTGTTCCTCCCAGATCCGCTCGATAAGACCCAATTGACGGGGCGAAGGTAGTCTGTTAAGTGCACGACACTGGAGCACCGGGTGGTGATAGTAAAATCTGTGGTCGCAAGTGGAGACGGGGACCATTTCTCCATCGAAAGGGCCTTGTCGACGCCAGTTTGGGAGAACAGTGGAATAATCCACTTGGAAGACATAGGGAGTGATCCAGTACGAACGAAGTCGCGGAGGTCGTCGTGGATGATATGTTTCGCAGGATACACTCTTGGAGGAGGCCCTGCAGGACGTTCCTCAACTTCATGATTCACCTCCCGCTCCTGCTCTTCCGCCATCCTATCATCAATCAGATGAGTTACTCCAAGACGTTCCAACCGTTCACGCAGAGGTGGGATGCTGCTTATTTCGGGGCACAACCCAGCGACTAGTCCCTTCAAGGCTGGCTCATACATCTCTTCTAGAGTCTGAGACTCGCTCTGTAGCCAGGAACTCGTCAAAATACCCAGGTCTCCAGTTGAATTGTACTGCTTGTAAGCTGAAAACCGCCGGTGATGATCGACACCTTGCCGCGCCCAGTTTGAGAGATGGTGCCCAATATCCCAAAAAGTCTCGTGCATCGCCCAACGGAGGATGTCAATCACACGTACGCCATCCTTGGAGTCCTGACTCGGATCTCCTGGAATAAGCTCGCGAATGCGACGGTCGACTTCTCCTGGCGCAAAAAACATCACCGATTGACCCTTCCCTAGCTGTCGCATCCGCATACACCCTAGTACATCCGCTTAGCTTATTCCCTCTCATTTGTGTAACAACTCACCTTGTAGCAACCTATCTTTGGTGACCTTCGGTCCGAGCGTGACTGCTGCACGAGTTCCACGAGGAAGCTTCAGATCCGTCCCTCTTGTATGCGCATCATCAAGGTATACAAGACACTTGTCGAGCTGCCTATTGAACGGAGAAGATATCAGTGGTTCAATCGTTCCATCCTGGGTGAGCACGGTGAGGTGATCTGATTCGTTGAAAAAGATGGCTGCTGAGATATGCGGTTTAAGGGAGAGCCAGTGACGTGCCAACTCTTTATTTTGTAGCTCTAGCATTTGTGCTCCAACATCCAATAAGACACGGATCTCGGGTTTGTGTCTGATTAGTCGCCCCAAGAACGCCTTCGCGGATTCGCGTTCGCCGTTGATGCCTTCAGTACACTCATAGTGGTCATTTTCTGGCTGGAGAAGGTACTGCAAGACGAGTGCGTTGGTGCTCAGCTGGGAGACCGGATCTTCCTGAGTTATTGATGTCGGCAATAAAAAGCGGTTATCGTTTGTGCCACTGAAACCCGTTGTCACGTTTGACTTTTCTTCTACTAGATCCCAGGCTGACGTGGAAAGCTTGAACGGAAACTCCTTGGCCGCCTGAGGAAAGACTACTTGAGACAGATAGAAATCTACTGTTCTTGTGTTCCTCGAGAATAGTGGAACAAGGTGTTTGTCAACTTGCTCATCATCGTTCACATTGACACCATTGACCTGTCGTAGCGAAGTTGGAATGCCCTCCCTTGTGCCCTCCTCAATCTCGACCCACTGATTGTATTCCATGTCGGGATTGTCCATCTTGGCGAGTAAATCAAAGCACTGAAGCACTTGATTCTTTGTCAAGCCACCATAGTAATAGCTGAGACAGGTTAGTGCAATGGCTACGTCCGGGTGACCAAACTCTGCTCTCAAGCTTGGCACGTCCTATTTTTACCCTGAGCAATTTTCCTTGGATAGACTACTGGGTGGGCTTACCTTTGCACGATATGGCACTGCTAGTAATGTCCTACTTGGATCGAGTCCATAGTCCACTCTCCACCGGCGTTCCTTCAGCACGTAGCCGAGAATCCCTTCGCCGTCAACCAGGAGCCCACGGAGTAAAAGAATTCCGCTCCATAAGGTTGTTCCAGAGTAGTGTGATCGAATCAACTGATGATCTTTGACAGAAACCTCCTTCCGGATTATGAAGCGGCGGGTGGCATCTCGAATAAGAGGTGAGAGAACTGCCAATGAAAGTGTAGACAATTTGCCTCCAAGAGCGTCCTCGACAATGAGTGAGGATATCCGTCGAGAGACCGAGCGTTCGATGATTCGCATTGTAGGAAATCCTTTCTGAGCCTGATCGAACTCAAACATATTCGGAAAACTGGTGTGTAACCCCATAGCATGTACCTGCAATCGACTGAACACCTGCTGCGTCGTGGACCAACGATTTGGGTAATCTTCAACGGGCATTTGCATGCCTGAGGTGAACACCAATCGATACCGAACATGCAGCATCTCATCACTCTCGTCAAGTATGTCGCGTGATACATTAGTTAGCCATATTTGTAGGGCTTCAAGCTCTTTAACAGTTGGGAGTTTCTCGCGGTTGTTGTGGGATGCTATGAGTGTATCAATGTACATCAGTTTCTGTGAGAGTAAATGTTCCGGTTGGACGACAAGAACACCACCGTCATCAACGCATTGCCTGTAAAGAGTGCTGATGCTTTGGACCACAGAGGTGCTCATTTGTAGATTCCGTGAGAACGGAACATAGAAAATGCGTCGACCAGCAAGATCAGATAGTCTGCTGAGTAGCAGTTGGTACATTTGGTTAGAGAGGGGTTTGAGTGTAACGATCCTTGCAAGCTTGGAACCATCGGCCAGAGTTGCGGCCACAAGAGGTACAATCACAGATGACTTCCCCTCTCCCATGTTGAGCTGAAACGACGCGCTTCGCTGACATGTAGGAGATATCATCTCACGTGCAATCGCTAGTTGCAGGGGACGTGCCAAAAAGTTTGCATCAATCTAATGACAATGTCCATTAGTGTTTAGAACATTCACAACTTGAAGTAAATTAACTAACTTGTATCAGAAGCCAGTCAGGAGAACAAGCCATGGCCACATCCCCACAAGTGGTTTCCACTTCCCGGAGGAGTTCCTCATCCTGGTGCCTGAATGACAGATCAAGCAGACGCCGAGATTGTTGATATTGGAGGAATGCTACTGCATAGCAGGTGATGGCATGTTTCCACTGGTCAGCCAGAGTGTGGACATGACCCCTAGACAGCTCTCGTAGGATGGACCGTGGTGTTATTCGAGGCCAAAGACCTGAGAGTCTAATGACACTCTCCAGTCTCTGACTCGGAGATGGTGCTAGAGTCTCTGACAGCTGAGAGAATATTGCATCCTTCTGCTTGGAGCACATGTCACGATGGAGTTGTAATTGCTCCTGTGAGGGAATACTGCGACAATGAAAAGGAGCTACATTTTCTAGCAAGTCTCTGTGACTCTTGCTCAGGTCTTCTCCATAAACTTGTAGCAACGGCTTCTGGGATTGTTGGAACTCATGAATGAGGCATCTGAGGCTATCTTCCCTGCTTAACAGAAATGTGCTCTGAGTTCCAATTGTAACCGTGGGGAGCTTGGTGGGGAGTATGGGCTGTATGGAATACTTGGTGTCATAAATTGGTGACCATACAAGGTTGGCCCGAGACACCAGCACTTCTCTAAGTGAAGGAGATGTCACTTTGGGTGATCTCATGCTGAATTGAGGAGAAAACACGTATGGGGTCTTGGGAGGAATTGCAATACTATCATAGCAGTCTATGATTGCCTGCAGGCAATGTATATGGTCACTGAGACTAATGTTGCGGGATATTGATTTTAGGTAAGCATTAACACGTTTCCTGCAACCTCGGATGTCAAACCACTGGCGTGGAAGATTGAAGTGTCTCCTGGGCCACTGTTCCACCATTGACTGTGCAGCAGTTGAGGCTAATTTACTGATTGAACTGTTATATTCCTGTTTACGCTTCTCTGCAACATTATCTGAGTTGTTGACAATTTCTTGGACCTTGATGGTTTGTGCAGGGGTCCGCTTCAAGGGAAGAGCAAACTCAGACATCAAATTTACTAATTGTGCTCTGTCTGGATGTGTACCGTCTGAAATGACATAGTGAGAAGGTGAAGGATGTTTGAGGCCACAGAATCTTCTGTCTGTTGCAAAAATAAGAATGAGTGGAATGATGTCCACATACTCGGTTGCACTGAACATTGCTGCAGAAAGGCTGAATGCCAACCTGATCTTGGAGTCTTGAGGATTGTGGTTAAAAGCCTCCTGACAAATGTCATATATGCCTAGCCAATCTGTTGCAAGATTTAAAGCAAGCCAGTATTGACTATATCGCAGGGAAATCCTCGTCTTAGCTGGGCCAAGTGATCTCCATGATTGCATTGCATCCCACAGCTGAGGCAAATTGTGAGGAAGATAGGGCCGATCATTCCAAACAGACCATGACATCTGATAGGCAGCATGCTCAGCACCTCCCCCATCAACCAGGTCCCTTGACTTGTAGGCAATGTCCTCCAAATCTGAAGAACATGAGTGCCTTAAGCTTTGTAGGTCATGTGGGTAATACACCTTATTACGAGAGGCCATCCAAGTTAGCAAGGATGATACTCGGCAAGGAATCTCAAAGGTGACAGGGTTGTCATAGAGTGCCTCCATTGCATGTGCATGATTGAGAATTGAAAGTACAGCTGGGTGAAAGTCGTGGTGCTGTGAGAGAATAGGAAGGTTGCTCCAATTCACCATAAGTTCTGTAACCATTGCATCTTGCCTATTGTCTTCTCTAATTGGGGTCAAGTCGCTAATCAAGTCTAAGAGCTCTGCATCATCCTTGCCTAGTCTTTGAAATGACAGAAAAGTGGCACTTTGCAACATGTTCAGAGATTCTTCAGTCCCAGTGTGTCCAAGCAATGGATCAGGGAGGCAATGGCTTGTAAGTGCATGTAAATAACATTGGTATAGCTTGCTATGCAGGCCCACATTTCCAGTGAGACGGCCCAGATCAGTGTCAATGGTATACTCATGCCACTGGACATGCTGCATTGTTCCTGTCTCTATGGAAACACTGGTGAAGTCACCATTCAAGCTGAACTCAACATCTCCCTCTGGAATGACAACTCGCCGCGGCATCTCCAAGGAGCCATTGCCTGGGCACAATACAAGTTGATTTTTGAGTCCAAACATTGTGCCACAAGACTGAAAGTCATCAATGACATAGCCTGGCATGCTTCGACACTCCAATTTTAAGTCTGGATTGACAAAGAATACAAGATGCAGTCGAACAAGGGAAACCTCTACTGTGTGATTTGTGTGTGTAATGATGATATGCTCTGGAGATTCAAGTGTAGAAAGTAAGCAGGATATCATTTGAAATGTGTCAGAACAAATGTCAATCAGGTCTACTGGGGCAGCACCATCTCCAGAAATCTTGTGGAACAAGTATTGGGTGCCAAGAGAGAGTCGCCAATTGGACAGATCTGGAGTCCAGGGGGATTCAACAGGGCGGAATTCAACCTCTCCAGTATCAAGGTCAAGCCAGTGTACACAGTCATCCACGAAAGCATTTGGGAAGTCACCAGCAAATACTGCACTTGGAACAAACTGTAAGAGTTGTGGATCTTCTGATTGCCGGGCTCGTAGAGTCAGATTTCCATCACGCAGTGAAAAGAATAGCTTTGGCTGATGTTATGTGCTGCATAATATTGATGGTAATAATAACCCACCTGATACCCAGAGACATTTGATCGAGTCATAAATTCCATTCCAGGGATGTCAGCAGGAACTACGTCGAGAACCCTCTGCAAGGAGTGGGTAAATGTGAGTAGGCATAAATCAGAATAATGACAACACGCACTGTCCCTAGAATGCTTGCATACGTTGAGTGTTGGATGATATCTTGCCGCAGTCTTCCAAGGGGATTTCCACCGACAAGTAATTCCCCAGTCAATAGATTATAATGCACTTGCTGTCCACTTTCTGCAATACAGAAGATCCACCGTGAGTTACGACCTCGAAGGACTTCCCACTTTGAAGAGGCCTTCCGGCGGAAACTAGGCCATAAACTTGCGAGGCCGAGATCAAAGCCTGATGGGTTAGACCGAACACCTGTGCGGAGAAATGGTTCAAGAAAATGAAGTAGGCGGCAATGTCGGTTCAGAAGTCGAGTGAGATAATGAGAGTCATTACCCCCAAGAATTGAAGGGGTGTTGTCAAAGACAACTGCTGCACAATGAACAGCTGTGGCAATATCACTGTCACAAGAAAGTGTGCAAGGGACGTGCTCGAGGCAAACATCATAGGTAGACAAACATGTCAAAGCCAGAATGCCCAGTCGTCGACGCAAGTCAGTGCACGATGTCTCATCTTCGGTCATGTCTAGCATCAAGCCCAGCTCGCCAATCCATTTGTGTACTACACTCCGGGCTTTCCGCAGCAAGGCATTCGCTCTTTGAAAAATATCGCGATCACGTGAGGCAGAGAGAAGGCGGCTGGTAATAAGAGCTGTCATAGGGATAGAAGAACTAAGGCACGGGGAGACGGCAGAGAGTAGAGTCTAACATACCAATAGTCCTGACAGTGACTTCTTCCAACCAGTTGGCTTCTATCCTTCCAAGAAGGTCCTCTAGTTCATGTAGAAGCCTCAACCCGAAGCTGGAAATCTCAAGGTCAGTGTGCCACTCGCGTACACCATCTGACAGTGGGCCAATCTGCCAGGCCGCTTGAGTGATCAGCGAATGCACCTCCTCGCGGCGAAATGAGAGTGAGGGCGATGACAGCTCCCTTGCTATGTTCAGCCATTGCAAACGTGGCCCGCTGCGCAACCCAGCAAACGCCATGTACTCATGAAGGGTCAACTCCTGGGGGCAGTCGGCTTGAGCGGCGATCACCTCATTAGACGTATGGACCGTTCCAGAAACAAAGGAGTGGATTTTGCTGTATGGAGATGATACAGGAATAGGAGGTTCGCAGAGGTTTGCAATGGTAGACCCAAGAAAAGGCCCCGCTGCCCGCGAACGGGTGTTATGGTCGTAGAGCATGAAGGATGGACCGTTGAGTAAAACATCAGAATCACGGGCAGGAATCTGAACCTTCTTCTCTGTTTGGTCTGTCGTGGACGACAAAATTGTGATTCGGTGGTATCGGTGACGCACTACCCATTTTTGTAGACCAGGGGGGAAGGTATCTAAATGAAGCATTGGTTTGTTAGAAGCGTTGCGCACCCCAATGTCGCGGACAATCTTGTAGGTTATCTCGCGCCACGCAGAAAACGCACGTGGTGGAGAAAGTTCGAATATTACCAATCGTGCTTGTACCGTCGCCTGTGGAAGCGGCCATTGAAAGACATCGATCTTCAGCCCGTCAGCCCTGTTGTCCGTTCGACACTTTGGACAAAGACGCTGGACTAAGTCCCCTTCACCATTCTTGAAGTGATTCATGCTCGAGGCCGCATCCTTAAGTGACCGATACCTGTTGTTCAGGATGCCGAGTTCGGCACGCTTTGCCTCGCGTTTTCGCTCGGCATGTCGGTTGATATCGGCGTAAAGCTGTTGCAGCTTCGGAGAATCACGGAAATATTGCAAGGCAAACGACGATTCGGTGGCCTCGTTCGAGAAGATGGACACCGTGTAAGAAGCTTCCTGATGCCGCTGTAAAATATACTCCTCAATAAGGGTAGCACGTCGAAGAGAGCCGGTGCGATGAAGGAGTAGGGGATGGAGGAAATCTCGAGGAATTTCCGGTGAATAAGATGTGAGGAGAGGACATTGTAGGATGGTCAATTTATCCAGAGCCATCCAAAGGTCCATGATTGTCAAAATCATAACTGAGTTATCCTCGGGATCTGAATTAGCCTTGGGATCGGAGTTATCCTCGGGATTAGCACCGTAGATGTTCGTCGCACTGGAGTAGTACTGCTCAATGCAGGACGCAATCACATCCGGAGCGTCATTGTCGTGTGGAAGCGAACCAACCCAGGTATCCAGATGTCTCTCCACGGACAACTCGAAGTCCGCGAGGGCAATGCGCTTGTCCTTTGCAACGGCCGCCGTGAGTCGGTTGTGTGCAAAACGTCTGAAGTCGACTGTGTCAACAAGACGTGGTGGATGAGAAGGTTTAAATTCTTTCTCCGAGTATCTGCGCGATTTTGAGAAAAGTGCATTCATGAGGTAACGACGCGAATTCTCGAGAGTGATTGCAGTATCCTGGATGAAGTCCAGTTCTTCGGGGTGCCACGGCGGAGAAACAGACCGGCTCGCCTGGAATGTTGACCATCGCTTCTGAAGAAGGGTCTCTGTCTCCTCCGCTGCCTCGTACACGGCTCGATAGACGTCGTTCGAAACAGCGGGACCCAGCTTCGAGAGGCGTCGCGCCATCTTGACTCTCATCAAGTAAAGTGTCTCGCTTGGAAAGCCCCTCTGAATGCCGATTTGGAGGAGGTGAGCGTGAAAAAATAGAAGGAATGTTTTGTAAATGTCGTGGTCCAAGGATGTCTGAAGTGCCACTCTGATAACGAGCCATAGCGGCGATCGGGACCAAGGCATGTAAGAAGTGACTTCACGGAGAGCTGGAACTTTTTTCCGGGGAACTCTTTTCCGTCTCCGGAAAACTTGTTTCCGATCCCGGAGAACTTGTTTCCGTTTCGGGATAATTTGTTTCCGTTTCGGGAAGACTTGTTTCTGTTTCCTGAGAACCCGGGGAATTCTTCGCTGGAGTTCTTCTACCCAAAAAACTTCATCCCCTATCCGTTTCGTGATACGATCTACAGCAGTCGGCTGACCAAAGCCCCTTAGAATCCCCACTAATAGTTGGGATATATATCTTGGGTGAGCAGTCCGATTGTCGACATCCATTTCAATGAGAAAAGAAGCAAGTTCTTGAAGAAAACATTCTTTCGAAAAGATATCTGAGGAGATCTGGACTGCCGGTCCGGGATAGGAGCAAAGAAGCTTTCCCTTGGTCGATTTTATGCGACTTGGGGTGACTTCGAAAATCTCGAATCGAACATGATCGGGAAGCATACGGATGACAACAGCGGCATTCTGAACTCGAACATGCATTGCGAAGACATCTGGAAGTGAAGGTGAATGATGATACAGCACACGGGTGGCAATTCGAGCCCACCTCCGACAGCGAGATCTGAGAAGGTGCCCACGAGTTCCCCTTCTTCTCGCGGCGCCTTTGCAGTCTCATACATAGACTCCATCATTTTGATCATATGAGCCCATAACGGTTGTTGAGAAGGCGAAAGACACTGTGAGAAAGCTCTAGCGGCTTGTATGAGGGTGTGGCACAAGGCCACATTCGTGTCGCGTTTATCCTCTGTCGGGACCTGTCGGGGAAGCTTCGGGGGCAGAAATATGTGGTCAACTACTGAGAGTAAGACCTCGGAACTAAAATCGTGTGGAGATATAGACATTTCGCCGAAAGAATCGTTGAGAGAGTGAGCCAAGGAGAGCTACACGATGTATGAGGCGAGGCGTGTGACGCACGTGACATCAGGCCAACGTGAGTCCAACGTGAAGTGAAGCATTCTACACGGTGCGCGGCGATGGCTACGAACGAGAAAGACCCATTCTACCTCAGGTAACCCTCGGTTTCTCTTTCCTGCGCTCGGTTCTGTGCCGCTCACATCCCCCACAGATACTAGTACGCGTGCCTTTGACTGATATTTACTTTTTGTGGCCAACTCATGCGCTGACTCGTTGCAGCACCGGTCATTCGGGGAAGCATGGCCACGAATTCCTTGAGTTCGAGTATTCCCATGGACGACTCCGTTACGCCAACAACTCCAACTATAGAAACGACTCGCTCATCCGCAAAGAGAGTGCGTTGACATGAACCTGCGGTGCTGGCGCCCATTGCTGACCTTATCCCTGCCTGCCTGCTTCAGTGTGGGTCGGCTCCTTAGTCGTGAAGGAGCTCAAACGTATCGTAGAGCAGAGCGAAATCATAAAGTAAACCATCTTGCCCTCCTTCCCTTCAAGTCATTGACTTGACTCATCTTCCCCTAGGGAAGACGACACAAACTGGCCAAAGAAAAACATCGTCGGGAAGCAAGAACTGGAGATCCGTATCGGAAATGACCACATCGCGTTCGAAGTACGTACGCCGCACCGCGCTGCCTCTCTCCCGCGTCCGACTTTTTTTTAGACGGCAAAAATCGGCTCACTAGTCGACATTCAAGATAGTGAGGATCCCGAAGGCTTGCGCGTGTTTTACTACCTGGTGCAGGATCTAAAGGTACGTAATCCAACGTCCCGCTTCCCGAGAATGCGAAAGCTGAATTTTTCACCCACAGTGTCTCATCTTCTCCTTGATCTCACTGCACTTCAAAATCAAACCCATATGACCGTAGTCCCTGTCTTGCTTACCCAATGTGCTCTCCGTATCACTTTGCACCGTATCTAATGTACATCCGTCTCGTTGCCAATGGTGGCCGCACGGGCGAATAAAAAGGAACGTGTAATAATTCACCAGGGTGTTACTCTAAGTAGCCTGGGGAAATACTTTCTGCGACAGCATGGCACTGGTAAGTTATCTCGTAAGGAATGTGCAATGATAGACACAAAAATACGACCCCAAGTCCAACGAACCCTCGCCACCCGCGGCGACCCATGGCCGACACATGGTCGTCCCCAGCAGTCGATACAAGAGCACCTCGGGCCACCAGACCGATCCGCCGTCCACTAAGCATCTTGGCACGAACGTTGCGCACGCAGCCTGCGCGCCGAGGGGGGGCTTAAAGCCCAGGAAATACTCCAGCTCTAGCTGCTATTGCAAAACACGTTCCCCCACCGATCCTGCGGCACGCCAGGCACGCCACCGTCGCTCACTTCCCCATCCGCGCTATCGATGAATCCGACGCCATAGCTGTCGCTCGCGGTATACTGTATGAGCGGGCAGCGGAAGCCGAGGAATACGGGGCACGCGCGGTCTGCGGCATTGCACGTCTCGATGCACGGCAGCAGTGCAATGTAGCTGCTGACGTTGCCGAGGGCCGCATTGCGCGTCGTACCCGAGGGTTGTAGTGTTAGCGCCGGCAAGGGCACCGCGAGCGACTGTGGATCCGGCGTTGTCTGAGGAAATTCGCCGCATCGCGGGAGCGAGACGGAGCAGAGCCAGCGGCGGTAGGCCGTTTGGCAGTCCGCGCAGGTCTGCAGGGGCGAGTAGGCGTCGCGCCCGCAGGCGGAGGTGAGCAGGCTCGTGGTGAAGTTGGTGAGGTAGCTGAGGAGCGGAGTGGTGAGGCTGTCTGGCATGTTTGACACGTTGTACGCGAGCGCGAGCGAGGGCGGCGCAGGGAGGGGCACGGCGTAGGCCGTGGACGGGCAGTAAGGCAGCGCATGGACGAGTGGACAAGAGAATGACGCTAAACGGATAACGATTCAGCAACAAAGAACAAGAAAGAATTTTAAAAAAAAAGAAAGACGGACCGGACTTGGTAGTAAAGTAGATGGGCCCGCTCAGTCGCGTGCCGTCCTGAATCGCATAGACGCTGTAGTTCGTGAGGGGGGTGAGTTGGCCAACGAGCCACTCCCTCCGCCACCCCAGCGCATCGCGCAGCCAGAACTGCTCTGCGAGCACCTTTGCACTCTGCGCCGCCTGGGTGTTGTTCGTCACGCCCGTGCGGATAGCACACGCAGTCTGCGGGAGAACGGTGAGCCCCGCGGAGAGGGGCGCAAGGAAGAGGGTGAAGTTCGGGCTGTTCTGCGGGTCCGGCGCGGACGGGAGAGAGATGTTTGCCTGCGGGAGCGTGTAGTTTGGGAAGGTCGGTTGCGGTGCGGGCGTTGGGAGGAAGGGCGGGGAGAAGAGGAGGGCTTGGTTGGCGGTCGAGTCCCCGAAGAAGGGAAAGTCTGGGACGGGGGCGTGAAGGGGCGTCGCTAAAGATTGAAAATGGGGATGTGAGCTGAGGCAGACCAGGGAATGAGACAAGTGTGCTTACTGCCCTCGGTGACCCCAATCTCGAGGCTGTCCGACGAGGTGCCGCCATATACGGCCAGTACGCCCGCTGTGTCCCCCGAAGATGGCACCAAGGTGATATTGCCTAGGCCAAGGCTGCCGATTTGGACCTCAAATACGTCTGCACCACCGTTCGGCCCCGGAACGACCTGGGAATCGCTGCTGTTGCTCACAAAGACGAGAGGGGGGTTACTCGATGCGGCCGCGCATAGCGCCAGAGATATGGTGATCTCGGAAGAAGAGGTAGAAGGCGGAGGAAGTGAGAAGACTACGGAGCCGGAGGTGGTGGAGAGGTTCTTCCCTGTGAGGGTGACTGGCGTATCGAGGGAGAGCGTGAGACTTGCAGTAGTCTGTGCCCGTGATGGAGGTACACCAGCAAGCAAAAATGAGACGACAATGGCCCAAAGGAACTGAGGGAACATACAGTAGATGAGCTGGCCAAGTCGCAGTCGTCGGCGTTGTGATGGTTTCAATTGATGACGTAATCCAATTTCGGTTCATTGGAAACACAACTACAGTTACTGCCAGTGTACAAGGTCGGGGATGGAAGCCGGAAGCATATGAAAATAACAAAGGGCAAGCGAAAACGTAAAGTAGCTCGTCATACAAACAATACCAGCACCGCCTGTCTACGTTGATGTGGCCAAACTACGCACAGCGTTCACGAGTATCCCACTGGCACGCGTAAACAGGACACAATCCGACTCTAAGTTCATCATTCAGTGTGCGTCCGCCTGCGCAACTTCTCCCGCCCATTTCTTCTCACAAGACGTGTCGACAATGACAGAGCTTCGCGGAAGTCTCACAGGCTGGTCCGACGCGCGGCTCGCACGCCTCTCCGGACCAAATGGCCTGGACGTCGTGCTGTAGGAGGGGCTTCCGCGCGGCACACGTCGCACCATCCTGGATCGTACGGACAGCGCTGACTCTCACTCGAGGTGGACCGGCTTGTGATTCGGGACTCTAACGCCGCCCTGCATGCAGTATGTGCGGCGCGCCGTCGTCGCCACGCGGGTCGGCGACTGTAAAAACCGGAGCAGGGGCCGGAGTGGGCACCGCGCCTGTGCTTTCGCCACCGCAGACGATCATTCGCAGCGGTTGACGTGATTTGTGCACGAAGTCGCGTCTGCGGTGCCGTTCGTCGAGACGCGTGTGGATACGCATGGGCGGGAGCACTCGATGGTGCTGACGGACGAGCGACTGGTAGCTTTTATGCGCGTCGTGAGTCTCGTTTGTTGAAAAGTTCGGTGACTCTTAGATCTTGCCGCCGACGTTCGACATACACGACCTCGAGGGACGTGATGCGTCGACATTTTCGCCCAGACCGCGTTCTTCTCGCAATCAATCACGCTTGCGGAGTAAAACGGCGGCATTCAGCGACATACTCGCGCAGCAAGCAAACGCATGCACGCTACATATTTAGACCACGCATTGTTCAGAACGCACGATAATTCAGATGTATTTGTGAAAAAGAAAATACTCAGCACAGAGAGCCCCAAAAGGGCTCATCAAACGACGACCCTCAGGTCTCAGATATCAGGTAGCCGAGGGGGTCCGTCTGTTGCTTTCCGTGGCACATGCTGCCCCATTGGGGAATGCGACGCTCGAAGCTCAATAGCGCAACTAGAAAAGGTTTTTGGGGCCTGTAAAGAGAGCCTTCACAGCCATAGATTGATGACTGTCACGGAAAAGGACTGTGTAGTACAAATGGAGGCCAGACCCGCTAGCGCGCCATGTGTGTGGCAGGCAAAAATTATGCCGAAAGTTGCTCAGCCGTCCAGGAGGTCCAGTTTTGGCCGTAGTGAATCCTACGGTGCAGTATATGCATACCCTATTCCTGATTCCGCTCTTTCAGCACCGGTATGGAAGATATTTGGAAGAAAATCATCCCACCCGCAATAGTGAGGACTTGTATCACTCGAACTGCTTGTCTATGAACGACCGTATTAGCGTCATGATCTGGAGCTTGACAGCCTCTGGGACATCTTGAGCACAAAGATCAGTGACGTGACTGCGGCATACGGAAATTTGATAAAATACCTTGGGTGCGCATCCGAGTGCCGTCCAAGAGCGCACGAAAAGAAGTCTGCTCCATCCCGTATCCATGCTCTGCAGTCGTTCAGTCATGAAGTACCATTATCCCCCGTAGAAGAGAGACACACCCAGAGTATGTGCACGGGTCGAGTCCAGCCAGCCCGCGTCACTCAGTTGGTAGCGTAGCTGCAGCAAGATTCTACAATCGATCGACGAGGTTATCTGTGAACGGCGCTTGGGGAAGAAAACGTCATACCTTTCCCACTCGCCAGACTCAACCATCCGACGCCGGAGGTGGTGAAAGAGTGTATCTAATTCGGATATCGTGGGCGAGGGCATCGCGGTAGGTAGAGCCTGAGCTCGGTAGAGTCTCGACATCGACCAGTCGGTGAGCACGTGATTCGCGGCAAATAGTTTCTGAATTAGGCGACACGGACGTCCGCGTCTCGTCTCTCCGAGCGGCTCACTCAACTCGATGTTGGCCAATGTGCTAAGGCGCACAGTCTTTCGGGCCCCTCTGAGGGCGACGCTGCCCCTCTCCCGCTCGAGTAGCTCTTCTAGCGCACCACCCCCGTATGTTGAGCCACAGATCCCGGCTGCCACTACCACGTCGACGTCCCCGCTCAACCCAAAAAAGACTGGAAAGGCCACTCCTGCCTCACCCAAGTCGTGAGCCGGCTCTTCCTGTTATTTTATTTCAACACAGGGTTCATTATTCGCTCAGGGTTACAGAAACTACGAAGCTCGCAGACATCACAGACACTTCGGGCACTAATCCAATGCCGCCGCCGCAGGCTGAGTCCTCCACGTGCGTCCAAACAGCTCTTTCTCCACCCGTACCGGTTCTCATCGTAGACCCTCAGGCCCCCCACCCCCAAGTGCGAAGTGACGACGATCAAACCGCTTCGTGGGGTACGCATAAACCCAGAAGAGCGTCAGTGGCACGCAACGGTGGTCCATGGGCGCGGCGTCCTCGAACCGTATCGACACCCGCGCACGCACGGTGTCCCCGTTGCGTTTATCCAGTTCCGCGCCCATTCCCCGGCGCCCATCCAGCTCGCTGCGCATTTCGCCTCCCACGCCGCGGCGTCTCTCGGGATCCCCATCTCGGGCGTAGTCTCTCTCCCCACGAAGCGTACGCTCTGGACCGTCCCCCGTGGCCCATTCGCGCACAAAAAGTCGCAGGAGAACTTTGAGCGACGCGTGCACGCTCGCGCGATCAAAGCGTTCGATACGGATGCAGAGGTGGTTGACCGTTGGGTGCGTTATCTCGAAGCACATGCCCTCCCAGGTGTCGGGATGCGCGTCGTGCGTTGGCACAGGCTACCTGTGGGCATCGGGCGTTCGCATCTGCAATCTGTTGTGGGCCGGATGCGGCTAAGCAGGCCGACGAACAAGCAGAAAGTGAAGGAGCTAAGCCACAGGATCGTGGAGGTGGAAAGCCAGGCAGCGAAACAGAGTGACGCGAGTGCATAATTTATACAGTACCCTCGTTACCCTGTGAAAATAGTATCACATCGACTTGGACCAAACAGACTTCTGTGCATGCCAGTGGATCTCCCGCGTTGCCGATCTAACTTCCTCGGGGACCTACCTGCTTCAGTGTGGGTCGGTTCCTTAGTCGTGAAGGAGCTCAAGCGCATCGTTGGGCAGAGCGAAATAATCATCGTGCCCTCCCCCCTTCAAATCATTGACAAGACGACACAAACTGACCAAAGAAAAACATCGTCGGGAAGCAAGAACTGGAGATTCGTATCGGAAATGACTGCAACAGGTTCGAAGTACGTACACCGCACCGCGCTATCTCAGGCTCTCACTCACGTCCAAGCTCACGTCCGATTTCTTTTTTACCTGGTGCAGGATCTGAAGGTACGTCGTCCAACGTTCCCTTTGCCGAGAATGCGAGAGCTGAATCGTTCCCCCACAGTGTCACATTTTCTCCTTCTGACTCACTTCAAAATATAATTTGTAGACCCCTCCCTGTCTTTCTTGCCCAATGTGCTCACCGTATCACTTTAATTCATCAGGGTTATTTGTTATTAGTCTAAGTAACCTGGGGAAATCCGATTTGGACCTCAAATACGTGTGCACATCGTTCGGCCCCGGAACGATTTGGGAATCACTGCTGTTGCTCACAAAGACGAGAGGGGGGTTACTCGATGCGGCTGCGCGTAGCGCCAGAGATATGGTGACCTCGGAAGAAGAGGCAGAAGGCGGGGGAAGAGAGAAGAGTAGAAGTTCTTCCCGGTGAGAGTGACTGGCGTGTCGAGGGAGAGCGTGAGACTTGCAGTAGTCTGTGCCCGTGCTGGAGGTACACCAACAAGACTTTACAAGGGCGGAACTGAGGACGTTGTCAATTGATGACATATCAAAAATCGGTTCAAGTGAATTGGAAATACAAGTACAATACCAGTTACAAGCATAGAAAGTAGGGTCATAGAAAGGGAGGGGTTGCATGGAAGCCTGGAAGCATGGGAAAATATCATAGGGGAAGCGAAAACGTCAAGTGTATATACAATGCATAGCAAAACCGCGCTGTCGCCGCCATGAAGAGCATAAATTACCGGACCCTGTCAAACATACATTCGCCAAAAGCTCACGACGGAACTCGCCGCACCCTAAAGAGGTATGAGCGGAAGCCTACCGCAAGGAACCCTGAGGATGGTACTGACCACCGCAGACGGACAGCCACGCGGGCGCACCAAAGTGCTGGGTAAAAGCGGCTTGGTCGAAATGCACAGCGACGGGTTCTAGGCGTAAAAGTCCCGCGCGCGCCCGTGAGCGGCGTACCACAGGTTAAGGACATAGGTCGTGTGTACATGAGGTTGGCATCGGAAAGAAGCGCTGCGCATCGGAACCCTCGTCAATCGGAATGTGGGGAAACGGGAATATTGTCTTGATAGGGGGATGCAAGCGCCTGTTCCTAACTAACTAAAAAGGAGTACCAACGCAGTCAGAAGGACGTGATGTGAAAAGTGGAAGGGATTGAATGAGAAGAGGAGAGGGCCGTACATTCCATACCGCATGTCCCACAGTTGCCCCTGGGCGGCGCTCATTCGCGCGTTGTCAGCCAAGAGGCTTCCTCACGACGTTTGCATGCCTCGCATACGCGCCCTCGACGCGCGCTCCCTACGCGCCCAATATTCCAATCGAACGTGCTCCACTGATCGGCAGTGCCAACATCATCGTCCAAAGCTGGGTACTTGGCACCGACGCGGGCTCCGAGTTCGCGCAACAAGGCGCGCAAACCCATATAATCGGGAACATCACCAAATTCGAGGGCACGAGCATATTCATGCAACATGGCAAACTCGCGGGGAAGACCGGCATGGAATGTGGAACCGATGGCAAGTTTGGCATCACGAATGAGATCCCAGGTACCGGCAACAGTGGCCGCCTTCAACTTGCGCCATGGAAGGGTGCCTCGTAAAAAGTATACGAGCATGTATGAGAGTGACTCGAGGTCGTCACGTGGTGAGGCCTCTGCAACGTGCAGACTGAGTGAGGCCGATTTGGAAGGAGGTGATTAATGAAAACTTACCGATACCGAGATGGGTATTGATGGAGGCGAAGAGTGAGGTACCAACACCGTGGTGAGGGTCTTGCTTATAGGGGATATGGGTGCCGTCGCGATCGCGAAATTTCTTAGCGAGGCCAAAGTCGATGACATTGACGAGATGTGAGCCCTGGCCGGTGCCCATGACGAAGTTGGCAGGCTTGATGTCACGATGTACGAGATCATGCGAGTGTATGAACTCGATGCGGGATAACTGAACCTGACATTAGCGCGCGTTCGACAATAATAGCCGAGATACAGGGACGACGGGTTTCCAAGCAAAAAAAGGGGGTATTGAGGAAGAAATTGTACATACGAGCTGGTCGGCGAGGAGTAGAACTGTTTTGAGAGAAAAATGGCGATTGCACATTTTGAAGAGGTCCTCTAGGGATGGACCGAGGAGATCGATAACCATGACGTTGTAGTCGCCCTGCTTTCCTGACCAGATCATCCAGGGTACGCCAGTGCCACCCATGAGTGTCTTGTAAATCTTCGACTCATGCTTGAGTGGACTGTGCTGCTTTTCCACCGCCGGCTCCAGCTTGATTGCCACTTCTTTCCCCGCAACAGTGTGAACTCCGTAGAAAACGGTCCCTAATTCAACATTAACCCATTTTTTTTCGTTTCAAGAGAAAGGACGAACGAACCACAACCACCAATTGCTAACTCCTCTTCAAGTCGATACTTGCCACCGAAGGTAAAGTCCATGCTGTTTGATGAGACGACAAGTTGAGTCAAAAAAAGGGGGGTTGAGAGGACAAATTTGAGAACGAACTGACAGGTATTATAGGTACAAATAGGGGACAGAGAGCATCCAGCGTCAATGTTGGGTTCGCGGGGAAATTGGGGACACGGACAGAGAGTCGCCCCCTTGTTCTATCTCATCAACCGAACAACTTGATTAGGTAATCAGATCGCGGTCTCGTGACCGTATTTCCCCTCTGCTATTTCGAATTCGATTCGCTTCGATTCTCGGTCCTCGCACAACCTGCGAACCTCATGCCATTCATTTTATCCACAAAAACGTTTAACCCGCTTCCGTTCCATCCCCTCCGAGCACAGCCCGAGCATTTTCTGCTGAGCGTGTTGTCCTCACTTTCCAAAGTCACCTTGGTGACCATATGTTTTTCTGGTAACTCATTGCAACCTAATGCATGTCAAGTACGCCTCAAGGCTGCGTGCAACACTGCACTGTGCAGACTGCATTTAGAGACTGCGCCACTGCTCAAGCCAAACCATGACGTAACTTCTCGAACGTGCGGTGTCAATGAGGCAATCCAGACTTCTTGGACGCATAATTCCGGCCACTCTCCCACGTCTGCTTGTCCTTGGTTCCTCACCAACTCGCTCCAGAGCTCGTCTTGCAACTGCTCGCACCTCTTATCACTCTGGAAGCCCCTCCCCTCAATGAACAAGCGCCTTCAACAAGCTCGCGAGCCTAGTGTTATCTCAGAGCCGTCTTCCACCGCAGAAATCGCGACAAGTCAAACGCACCACATCCCTGTGTAATCCGTGTGGTCCTGGTCTGCATGACTCCATCAAGACGCCCTCTACGCCGCCTCGGAGTACGACCTCCCCACTCCTGTCGCCAGGATACCCTAAATGTCATCTCTATTCGACACACGCCGGAAATCGCCCCTCTTATGCCACGCGCAAAAATCTGAGCACATGTCACGCAAGTATGCCAACATGTCGTACCGCGCTGGAAGTCGTCGACATATTCGTGCGCTCCCTGTTTTCGTCGTCTGTGGCAACGGATAGGCAAGAACTCCATCATCTCCGCGCATGAGAAGCAAGCATTACCTTTGCGCCGTGTCTCCCGCACACAATCTACTTGTCCTCCGCCTTACCTTCCTTCTGACTTGCGACCCAAACCCTGGCCCAGCCCTCAAAAAAAAGAAGCACCCTTCGTGTTATGGACGCGACTATATGCACTTTGCAGCTTCGGTCGCGTTTCGAATGCGTGCACGCGATGAAACATAGTAGCCTTGCGAACACACGCTTACTGGCCCCGATCGAACATTCGTCGCATCACCTTTCCTAAACCTCGCATCCTCCTTGCCTTACCTATTTGTCAATCAAGCTATTGTTGCTCCACATCGCTGCGATCACTGCACTTGCGTGGGCAGGCTTCCCAACCCTCACGGACATTGCCCACACATGCCACCTTCAACATCCTACCAAAGCAATATACCCTTCCTGGTCCGTGAAGGAACACACGATTGTGGGAACCCCACAGCCGTTGAATGCCCCACTACCGATGTTGGAGAAGTTGTCGATTTGCTCCCCCGCAGCGCACCTATCATCTTAGGAGTAGCGGCCGTTTGCCCCACCTACCGCTTTCCGTGTTCAAACCGCAAGCCTGGTTCGGGCTACACAACAGCGGGAGCTTCCCCTCAACCTCAACCCTACGAGATTGGTATTTCCGTTCTCTCGACGTTGATTCCGCCCATAACCACTCCAACGCCCACTCCGAAAACTGTATGCGTGAAGTCCCAGAGCGTCAAGACCCTGAGCCCAGTTGGCACACTGCTGATATCCAGCATATGGCGAACCCGGTCCCCACATACCAAGTCGGGTCGCCTGTGCGTTATGTATGAGCGTCAGGCACCAGGTTTGCGCGTTGATGCCCAGCGTCAAGTCGCCTGCGCTGTTCGCATCGTCGACGTTCAGCGTCGCGCCCACTACAACGCCGACCTTCCTATATCCCCCGGCGTCCTGTATCTATGATATCGACGAGCCACATCACCTCACCTGTCGATGTTGAATCACTCATTTCAAGCGATTGTCAAGCGATCTGTGAGAACTTTCCATTTTGCGATTCACTTCCTGTGCAAATTTTCCCACAGTCCCTTTGCAAGTTTGTATGATAAGTACTATCGCCTGTCAAGCAAGTGCCACGGCGCTTTCCCACCGATCCTCCAGGATCGGTTGTTATCTCTGCATCGTACAACTTTAGGAGTCCAACCTACGATCCGTTTTTGTACATCACATCACTTAGACTTCGCGAGTCGAGTCAACCAAACAGAACCTTTGTGTTAGAAATGAGAGGGCGAGATCGGTGCCACCGCTGTGGTGCCTCACGCCATCATCACTTCCTTCTGCGGACGTATCGCACAACCCAGGTCCCGTTCTCACCCCTTATTGCCGAATCTCTAGCGAAGCAGTTCATAATGTGTTGGCTTCTTGGCCCTCCTACCGCCATTTGATCGCATCACCGGACTTGTTGTACTGTAAGTTACCTGCTCCGCGTTCGCCCACCAGGAACGGGGCCTGTCCTATTGTACTACTTTGCAAGCTTCACATCATTGCACACCGCGAAGTTAGAGTAGTACGCAGGAAAGAGACCAGAGAGGCATCACGCCCGACCCTATACCGCTGCGTGTTGCGTATTGCGCAGGGTTGCGCGACACATAGGGGATCCGTGCTGCCCCATCAGATCGCCGCCTCCAGGACCTCAAACTTTGGGTTCGGGTGGGTGGGCGATTGCGCTGCGGGAGGAAAACTTGAATTGCGTGTAGGCGGTCTCTCGAAGCTTCTAGCGGGCACCAGGTAACGTACTGCAAGCCCAGAACCCCGCGCTTCCTTTTTTTTCTTTTTGGTGTTAGCAGCGGCGTTAGTGAGGTTCGTGCTGGGATCAGGTGACTAGAAGTATACGGTCCGGAGTCCGACCAACCACTCACCGTAAAGCTTCGGCACCTTCAAGTTGCAACTACGACAGCCTCGGTGACGCTGCTAAAGCACTTCTCCTCATGTACTGCACGAGGGCAGTCAACATGTTTCCTTCGGCCCACGTCAATTCGATGATGAACGAGTCCCGGGTGGCATGCA
Source organism: Lactarius trivialis (assembly GCA_003315845.1). Lineage (NCBI taxonomy): Eukaryota > Fungi > Basidiomycota > Agaricomycetes > Russulales > Russulaceae > Lactarius > Lactarius trivialis. The sequence continues at coordinate 22,003 of QFDV01000088.1, forward strand.
TCCCAGAAGTCATCGACACCTACGACGTGTCTGTTCCATCCGTGTAGAAATTGGTTTCAGATAAACCCATGTAAGTTGGTATTGAATGCGTCAATTTTAGGACAGAATATGAGACCATCTCAACTTCCTATCACATGAAATGCCTCCAACTCCAACCGTTCCCTTCCAATATCGGTTGCTCCTCCAAAAGCCATGCCCATAATCAATATCTTTCAAATCTCGACTTCTTTCTACCATCTCCTATCCTCCCCCGCTTCGAAACCCATGTTTCGCAGACGGCCCTACGCTGGTCAGTCGCACTTCGTACGTGCGCGCTCTGCATACGATGAGTAGCTCCGCAGACACGCATCACCAATCGCACTGTCGTAGTACCCCTCTTTTGACCTCGCTTCCTCCTCACCTTTCCCACGTCGATCGCGCAACCAAGAGCCGACCGACATCATTGCGGCCCCTACGCTTGCGTCAGAAATAGACACCTTCGCTGTTAACATTAAGACCGCTGGAATCGCGACCATCGGCGTGGAAATGGTCATGGTCCTTGTCGAAACATTCGCCGCACAGCTGTTCTTCGTCCCATATGCCACCCATTAGCCCCCCCACTTGGGTGGCATGGCCCCTGTGATGATCCACCTGACCGTACTTCCCTTTGACGATGCTACCAATACAACACGACTGTACGTCATCCATCTCGTTCACCTTGTCGTACTGACGCCATCTTCTTCGGACTCTGTAACATTACACACCTGTTTCGACGCCCCAGAGGTTCGACTCAAGCCACCTACGTCAATCAATCCGTTCGTTTCTAGGCTACTGTTCACGTTCGCATCCAGAGCGCACCGGTCGTGTTCATTGCGCCGCTGACGTCAAGAGTAAGTTTTTGTCTATACCCAACCTACCGCGCCGATCCCACGTTCCGTCGGAGTCTATTATGGTGTCATTCTGCCTATACCACTCATGGCGTCGCTAGCCGCCCAACATAACAATCTGCTGGGCAACTTTTGAAGAAGTCGACTCGTTCGTGCCGTAACTTTTCTCACGGTTTGATCTCGCTCTGGCCAATGGATTTCCCCCCCCCCCAGCCGTGGATGGTTTGGTGGGCCGTTTTCCTTTCAACGCACGTCCGATAGTCAATTCAGAAATTTGCCACGTGCGACCCCGAGGTAAGTTATGTCAGAGTAAGGATGTCAGTCATATTCGGCGACTGACTTTCTTCTTCCACTTTCAGTCAGAATCATCCATCCGTCTCAATCAATCGAACGAACTGTGGCGTGAATTGCGTCCATATCAGTTGCAACGCGGGATCTCTTCACGATGTTAACAAAGGGGACAGGCTCTTCCACTACAAGCTCCCCCATGGTGTAGAGCCTGTCCGAACTTCCTTCGTTTCCCCTGTCTAGTAACAATTTTCATCAAACCTATTTCGCTCCTTCTCTAGTCACGGGGACTTGGTGGGCTTTTTAGGGGTGGTGGCCACCACAGAAACCCAGACAGGACACGGATACGGGATTTTTGCGTTCCATGTAATGCCTCGATCGTTAATTGTCTGCACGAGACAATGTCGCTGTATGCCATATATCAAAGACCAAACGAAAAACGACACGCCGTCCTGACTCTATCATCACACGCAACGATACCCAAAACGTCATTTGCATATGAGCTCTGACAGGCGGCAGCGCATACATACACATCATTGTCCCGCCAAAATCTCATTCATTCATAGGCTCCAATTTTCGAAGACCAAAAGCGCCCACGGCCCAGCCGAAATGTGTTCGTGCACGCCCCCGTCCTCTTCGTTTCGTGCATCCATTTGCCCTACTGCCAGCGTTACCCCATGTATCCATTGTTCTGCGCTGCCGCCGTTCACAACTTCGCGACCTTAACTGAACCGCTTGCGAGACACCACACGCCACCAGCCCTGCGCTCCTTGTGTTCCTGTTTTTCCAAAAGCTTCGTAGACCCGATCACGCGGACTTGGATCGATCTGTTCGAACAACACAGTCCCGCAGGGCCCTAAACCGCCGTCTATGCCGTGCGTATGTGGGCCAGTCGCGTTTCTTGTGCATGCTTGTCAGCGGCTCCGCGCGCTTGCAACCCCCTGGCCTGATTGTACCCTTGCGAACTATGCTATTCAATTTAGCGCAGTCACATATTCGCCCCCGTTCATGTGGACGCGACAATAATTGCGACCTTGAAGATCCGAAGTGTCATCCTCGTCGAGTGACTCCGTTTTGCGAGGGATCTTGGACTTGACATTGCGAAATTTAAACTGATGTGGGGAGTGGTCTATGCTATCGTCATACAAGCCAATATCCCGGCTTGTCCAACGTCGGGACGGTCACTGCGTATCAGTCCTACCAGCAGTTTCGGAACCCACCATCTTTTCCAACGGGGTCGTCGATCCTAACCGCGATCATCGCCACGCCACCATCTCCACCCATTCCGCGGTCATTGCGACTCCACTTCTTCGATTCTCGCACACGTTCACCCGGTTCGACGTCCCTGAGCGCTTACGTTTGCGGCGCAGTCAGTGATTAGAACATGGAACACCTCTCTTCACATTGGTTCTTCAGCATTGCGTTGGATATCTATTCCCCACCGAGTTCCCGGGGTTGCCTGACACTCAGTTGAGCAATCGCCGCCCTTACTGCCTGGAGCAGCAGTATGCTTCATGTGGTGCCCTTTCCACTGCGTCCTGTAGACCCCGCTATTTTCTCGTAGCCTCCCCGCGGTGGGCCGTGGAGTTGGGATCAAACTCGACTGTTCGGTTCTGCTAGAGTGATCCGTCGAAAGTTTGAGATCACCCAATGAACGAGTTTACTTCGCAGTTCACTTGTATCATCTACCTCACTTGCGTCTCTGACCAGAACGCAATGCAATACTGATATTAATATTTTACGCATGAAGATGGGCCAAGACTCGGACGATACATGATACATGAGTGAGAAACAGTTCTCTCGATTGCGATCAAAATGAGGTTTCATCGTTTTCCCTCATGTCATATCCGTCCTATTCCTGTGTTTTCTCCCATCTTACGCTTACATTCACAATGCCATCGTGGTTGTACGTCACGAATTGCACCAGGATCATGACACCGTCTCAAATCCGCTGAACTCTATGCTCACTGGGATACCCTTACGTCATGTCCTCCGAAATGGCCAGCCCCGGGCCACCGTGACGCCACTTGCATTCATCATAGTCGCTGTGCCCGTCAATTACAGGAGGTGAGCCGTGACACAGACCTGAAAGCCTTCAATCAGCTTGCCCTCAAGCTCAAACGCTCAGGCTACTCCCTTCCCTCTTGGTGACAGGCGACAGTCCGTCTCACCAACTGCAAGTCATAAGTGTCATACAAGCATATCCTCTCTATAGCACTCACGGATTTCCCCCTCCGAGTCGTTCTTCGCAGCGCCATGTGGGTGTATTGTCCCTAATGTTGATCAGACTTTGCATCTAAACCTCCTACTGCCTTCTGCTTTCTTGCACCCGTGTGGCTGTTGGGACCTCGCGGACCCGATCAGCGGACACTTCCTTCCAGACACGAGCTCTCCTTGAGCCATCGCCGCGCCCGTACGCGATGACAGACGTGAGTAGCTGATGTGGGGCCAGTCCCGTTCCTACGCCGCATTGTGGTCAGTGCCCTAGTCCCGATCGTCTGGGTGCACCCCAACTTTGCTCATTCCTCGTATTTGTCATGTCAGTCGTGCTGTTGTCGTTCCACATCCACTACGCTTACACGAGGAGTGCCACACGGAAAGTGCTCACACCTTGCTAGCGTTCCCGGTCACTGGTTCTTTTCGTTCGCGCTCACGTCGGCAGTCGCCTTAGCATTTGCCCTCGAAGCACGGGAATTGGTTACTGTTTCCTTGCCCTACCCTCTCTCTCCCTCGCGAAATCGCTTCGAGCTCCGCACTCACGGACTGCTCACATAAGTGCACAGGCGCAAGCGAGTCGTTTTGGAACGTAACCATGTTAAAGGGGGGGGAAGGGTAACCCTCCTTCAGGTGCATGTGCATTCAGCAGGTGGTACGAGAAGGTACGTCTGTGGCCAGCCCTTTTGCAACTTCACTCCCATAGGACATACCTTCGCTAGCAATTATTGTTTTCCAACCCCTCTCCACGCCGCAAGACTGTCGCTTCGATCTAGATGTTCATTCCGCTTCCTATCGTCGACCAATAGCGCGTACCGCGACGGTTGGGAAATGCGTGCTGGCAGATCATGCGACTCGCGTGGGAGTTTGTGTCCAAGAACAGACACTGGCACCGCAAAGTCCTGTGTTGAATCCATCTGATTGTACTACGTATTGGTACATACGTGGCTATAGAGTTTTGGTTTCCGTCTACGTACACGACCGTCCCCTAAAAGCTACGTCAGAGGCAATGTCCACTGCGACTATGCAATCTTGCAAGTCTAGGACAAGTAAGCAACCATCGCCTCGGGTGAGAGATAAGCAGCCTCGGGATCCCGTCAAGTTGGAGGTCAGAAAGATGTGTTGGTAATTCCGGAAAGGGAATGCTGGCTAAATAAATATCGTTAAACGTCCACCCAACTTGAAGAACGCATCGGGAAGGATGATCGGCACATCTTGCAATGACGCAAACCAACCTGTATTCAATACCAGGCAAAGCCTTGTCAGGACTGGGAATGGCTCTTGCATCTCACAGAGATGCAGGAGCCATTCCCAGGCTGAGGGCAAATTTCGCAGCTGCCAGTGCGAATGGTATCACTACGCAGGAAAAATGAACGAGTGGTTGTCCTAGAGGGACGCCGGCTGATTGGATATTCAATTACTTTATGGACAAACGAAGGCCCTAGACTCACCAGTGAGAGGAAGTAACGAGGGTTCTTGGGTCAAAGCAGGAGGAACATGAAACGGTTGTTCTTATACTAGTATTCACCGTCAGAGTCACAACCCTGTTTAGCTGCGGGATACAGGCGTACATTCCACATGCCTGTGAATGAGAGAACGGAGAGAATTCGTTCATGGCGCTTGCACGGAGCCCCGAACTTAAAGTACGCGCAAACTGTGAAGTTCGTGGGACATTTCGTCCGAGTCGCTTCTAAATCAAACAACCTACTATTTAGAACGTAATAGAAAAAACGTGCTTGTGAATACAATGGACTCGGAAGCATGGAGGTCGTCGCGTGGGAAGGCAGTGACTCGTTCAATAGATAACACCTACCAGTACCAATGGTGGCGCAAAAGTGAAGGTGGCAACCAAGGATTGATCAAGAAACATCATAGGGAGGCCTTTTTTTAGTCTCCACTGGCATTTCCGTGCGCGGTGGGGTACAGTAGCACTTCACTATGCCCATGCCCTCTCCGAATTTGTATGCCCTCTATCATATTTGCCTTACCTCCCCGTCTATCTAAGACCCCATCAATCCCTTCCGGGAGTGACTAGTAAAATGTTGAGAAGTCCGAGGCAATCGGGCGCGCCGAAGCTGGGTGAGAGAGACTTGTGTCTTAGCGCGGGTCCCGCGCCTCGATTGTATAGGCCATATTTCCACGGCACCAGAACTGGGTTCAAGGGTTTGTTTAACGAACGGGGGTATCTCAGGCCTCCTGCAGAGCAGTGCGCCAGCGCCAGTGAGTAGTCACGGCAAGATTGAGATCGCCAAAGAGAGACGACCTGAATAGTTCGAGAAGGACGGAAGCTCAGACTGTTGCACAAGAGCCCGTCGAAAATGCATATCACATAGAGCATTCTATTCATTTATGGTGATGGCGCAATGGCAGGGCTATCATATACAAGTGGGGAAGCAAACTTCAAAAGCAAGTCTAGTTCAGAGTATGCGCCGCCTAAGAGGAGATATCATAGCTCTGTGAGATTGATGACCAGATCTCCGGACGCTGTGTATTGCTCGCAAGAAGCCGGACGGGAAGTCAGTGAGGCGCTAAGATGCAGAACGTGTTTGATGAACTCCGAAGTGAAGTTGCGGCGATCACAGAGATCACTCAGGCTAGAGCACTCAAGTCCTTACAGCGTATGCCTATCACCCGCTCGTGAAGCTACGCCCAAAAACCACACACGTGGGACGCCTTCTTTCCTATTTGTCGACCTACAGAACCTCTGCCTAAGAACGCAGCACCCAGAGTTTGTCTCCCTCCCACGCTCAGGCTGTGCCGTCACCCGAATAGCACCAGACCCAGACCCACCCGGATTCCCGAATCCCTGGTTCACTGGTACCGAGAGTGTAATATTACCTCTCTCTGAATCCTCCTATCAATGACTAGTTAGATGGGGCTTCGTCGCCCGGATGAAGTAGGGTATTTGTGAGTGGTCTGCGATATGGCTAGTACTTTTGTAGACTGAGCCCGAATCTCGCTTGCTTCTTTCTTTCAAGTTTTTTCGACCGCCGAAGTCGCTTTCACGAGATCCAGGATTTTAGGCGATGCTCTGCACCTCGAAAGGCGCGGTCTAATAATGTTACGGTACTACTCTGAATCTGCACTCCTTCTGATCACCTCAAGCTGTTCACTCAATGAGCTCAGAAGACCAGCACCAAGAGTGGCCACCGCGCGCTCTCAAGACTGTCTGCGAGGCGCCCTTGTCCTTCCGCGGACAACTAGGCGTCCAGCGTGCTGCTCCCTGCTCGAGTTTTATACACAAGGTATCCACCACTTCTAAAAAAAATTGATACATCCCTCTTTCTCGGTCAACGTACAATTGTACAATAATACATTGATAATTTTATCCGTTCGTTGACCCCATTTCCCGCTCAGAGCAGAGTAAGCACCTTCGCGGCCGCAGTCTCGATGACGTCAGAGGGACTTTTCTCGACGATCACTTGCTCGATGGTGTCACCTTCCGCGATAATAACAAAACGCTAATTCGGGTGAGGTGCGAGAAGACAGGTCAGTGGACAAGTTGTGCATACCTTGCCACGAGGTGAGCCGAGACCCTGCGTAGCGTCAAAGATAAGACCGAGGTACGAAACCCAGAGTCCCTGATCGTCCGAGAGGAATCGGACAGCTTAAATTCGCCCACAAAGTCAGCTTAGAGTCCGTTCAAAAATGAAATGTAAGATTGCACACTTACGCGTGCCTTCCGGAGCAAGTTTTTCCTTCCATGCCCTTATATTGCGAAACGTCAGAGAGTGATGCTAGTGATGGACAAAGTATTCGGCACGCACTTGGTCACATATGCGTCGTTCACCGTGACAATGAAGACCTCATTTATGCCCTTCGCCTTGAACTCATCGTACTTCTCGATGTATGCTGGCGCCTGCGAGCTGCAAGAGGGGGTAAACGCCCCAGGCACGCCAACCTTGGTGGACAGGTAAGCGTCAGCGCAAAGATCTAGACGCCCTGCTACTCACAAAGACGTTCTTGCCAGTGGGCGCGAACACGATCGGTTTGGCGGCGTCATTTTCCTTGAGAGGCTCCTTAAGTGGGAGCTTATCTCCTGGCTTAGCCTGATGCTTTGCAAGGAGTGCCGACGCCTGTGCGTGGGCGGCCTGGACTGCACTGGTAGTGACACTGGTGATGAAAGATGACATGATTGAAATGTGGAGCTATCTCGCTAATCGGTTCGTATTTATATAATCGCGATTTTTGAAGGGGTCCCACGTTATATAATCTTGCGACCGCGCAAAACATGATTTTGGCATCCTCGTCCTTCCCTCCGTCCACGGGCAGCACGCTCCCCCATTCATAATGACGATGATGAAATGGAATCACCGCGACGTGTGGCACATTCCTCGCGCCTCCCTCTCACCTCAAGCTCGGCTTCACACCCCCCAAAGATATCCGTTTCGCACTTCCGAGTCGCACTACCGAGTCGGGGACTCTGGTACAGTTCCACAGCGCGACAGTGGCGGTGTGCAGTTAGCCGCCTGACCGAAGCGTGAGGTAAAGGCGTGTTATCGGACTAGAAAAGGGTGGCCCTGCCGTCAGCGAAACAACATGCGGTCGGTCGGAAGAAAGGGAGAGAGAAAAAATGACTAATGACAACCGTACGGAGTGGGCATCGAGAGCTTGGGAACTTTCCAGTTGATCGTGTCGTGCGCGGTCTTGTAGAGGCCGCTCGGCACCGGTCCGATGGGGCATTTGACGCGGCGGGGCCGCCTCCCTTTGTCCGCGATGGCCAGCAGGGCGTCGAAGTGGGGGAGGTGTACGTTGTATCTGTCCTTCTCAATGAGCCAAGGCGGCAACACGAGCGGGGGTAGGGCAGGCATGATGGATCGACGCTGAGGCAAAGGGTGGGTGCGACGAGTGGACATGGGCGAGATGCTTATATTGTGGCACTTGCATGCCACATCTCGTCGGCGAGCGGAAGAATCGCTGGGGTTTTGTGACGTCGCCGAGCGATCACAATCCAAACAGACGTTTCTAGTAGCACGAGGATCGATAAAGAATGCATCAAAAGTGTGAAGTTCGTGATTCAAATCTCGTTTTTGGCAGACACACCGTCTTTGTGGCGAACACAAACCACAAACAGGCCCCGGAAAGCCCCGGTGCGCGGAAACGCGCCTGTTCCGCGCCCCCCGCGGTCAGTTATGCTAGTTCGGGTTGGTTCCATATACACAGAAAGCATTAGATAGAATACAGCAGCCATAATAGGGAGATAGTGTATCCCAAATCCATGGCGCGAGGCCCCATGTTCGCCAAGCATGGTTCGCGTCCCACACCACCTTCTTCAATCGGTCAATCCCAGCGATTCCTTCGTACCTGGGGTCACCCCCCACGCCCCATCCAGGTACCTCCGTTCCATCGGTCCACCCCCGGTGGAGTACTTGGGCCCGACGAGATACCGACCACGACGATCTGCGTCCACCACTGGCGGCGTCCCTGTCCCGACACGTGAGCCAGTGAAAACGCGAGCCTGGCCTACCTGCGTCCCTTCCACGTAATGGAAGCCGCGGGAATCAGCTCTGTCCTGGTTATCAGAAGAAGAAGAAGAAGCGCGGTACGGTGGATGATTCGATAGCGGCGGCCGAGGACGAGGACGAGGACGAGGCGAAGAAGGATGCGCGGACGATGCCGTGGTCAGCGACGGTGAGAGCGCTGAAGATCGGCCCGACGCGACGCTGACGTTGGACGGCTGTGGTGTAGTTCGAGTTCGAGACGCGTTGTATGCGGGACTAGACGCGACCTGCGGCCGGCGTGCCTCCTGCGAATGTCTTGTGCCAGTCCCACGCGTCACCGTCGCATTGGACGAAACTGGCGCCAGTACGGTTGGGGTGATGACTTGGAAGGTGTTTGTAGAAACGAAAATGGCGGGACTGCCCACAGATGGTCGTGGGGGGTGACGATCCTGATGCATCCTAGTGGTCGTGAGTGCTAAAACGGATGCACCTCCGCGAGAGACGGTGATGACGTTGATAGGTCGCGAGTCTCCGTGGGACATAGTAGAGAGTAGTCGGGTGCCAATTGAGAAGTAAGTGTCTAGCACAAGTGCGCCGCGGTCAGTCGTAGTAAAGATGGCAAGAAAGGCAGCAACACGGGAATTTATATAGCACTCGCAAGTCAGCTGCACTGCAACCACGACCACGACTACGGCCGGAAGTGGCGGTCGAGAGCAATTGAATGCTGCTCAGCCACGCCTCAAAGAAAAAGACCCCAGCTGTGTTTTGGCGTTTGGGGCCCCTTCGTCTCGGCGCGCCTACGAAGTGGGCTTGACGCCCGCGCGAAATGTTGATCCCAGCGAATACAAAGAGAGTTCGCGGAGCGCCAGATTTCTTCCCTAGAATTGGCCAAGAGGTAAAGCGTTGCCATAACATTCAGGACCAACCGGGGCATGTTCCAGATGTCAAAATCTCTTTCAGCCACATTGGATGTGTCGAGGAAAGCAAAACGGCGAGCGGGACAGTAGAAAACACGTGTTTTGAATTTCGGATCACACGCTCGATGACAAAATTCCTGAGCAACGCAACGCAACAGTTGCGTTGTAACGGGCCTGGGCCTGGTCAAAACACATCATATGGCAACAGGGTCGAGACGCACGCTGTGGGCCCCTACTGTAAGTTACAGAAATTTGCAGCGCGCGTGGGAGAAACGAGCACAGGCCCACAAGTCATAGAATTGACCGAACGTACGGGGGCCGTGACTAGGTAGGTAGGTACCTGTGGTTTTCTGGAAATTATGTGAAGGGGGAGAGAAGAAAGGAACGAACGCCACAGAAAGCCGCCGGGGAACATTACGACGAGCCCTCCCCTCCCATCAACCTAAAACCCCCAGGCCCTCTGGTACGTAACTGATTCAACGGTCGTGGTCGTCGTGTCGACGGCCCCTCGCGCCAGCAGGAGCAAGCCTCGTACAACCAGCAGCGTTCCTCGGTGTCGTACGACAGACATCATAAGTTACGTAGGGCACCGAGCCAATTGGGTAACAGGTCGACTGCTGCATTACGGTATGAAGAAATCGATTACACGGGAATTGTTCTACTAGCGAGAAAGCCGCGTCCTCCGTAGTGAATACAAGAAAATGCCCAGGTGGTACAAAGCAGCCACCGCCCAAGAAAATATAGCAGATATAAGTTACGTCTCGTGAGCGTTCGTGTGAGAGTATTGAGTGTGAGTTCAGGCCTTCAGGCCTCAGGAATGAAAAAAGAGAGAGAGCAACCCCCGCATTGAGCTATCGCCTTTCGTTTAGAAGATTCTCAGAATCTATCTTTCCTCCATCCGATGTCGTCATCGCAGGTAGACTGATGTCTCCCGTGTCGTTGCCAGTTGAAAAGCGGATGGTAGTGAGAGCCAGACTACACGAGGCGTCTGGAGTGGTATTATACCCCTCTTGGCCGATCTGTGTGCACGCGATGATAATGATGATTGCTGGATACATACTCTTTTTGAAAACAGTCAATCAATCATCCGAGATGATCACTCAACAACCGTGGCTGACGCACCGAGAGAAAAAGCATTACTAGGTTGACTGTGTAAGAGCCAGAGCCGGGGAGCACTTCGAACGCTGTTAATAGATAAAAGACCTGCCGCACACATTGTTTGCGATGTGAGAAGTCTGTTCCAGTGTGAAGCGGGAGACAGAATTTACCCATAGGAGACAATATATGAAACCCGACTCGATTAGGAGCGCGAGTACTTTCTCCGCGCGATCGGAGGGACTGCCCTTCCTGAGGTGTGCGCTGACGGTTCTGCGGTATTCCCTTGAGGGGTGTCGTCAGGGAGGGCTGATGGCAACAGAGACGAGTTCGTGAACTGGGTGCGTACCACGCCTTCCAGGCTATGAGTGACGTTGACAGAATGTTCGTGCCAAGCATAGGCCCGACGACTATCGCTGCCACCTTGCCCTCATCAATGCCGTCCCCGCCATTCGGGCCCGGATGGTTCATGAGGGCCAACTTGAGATCATATATACAAACGGCTGGAAGAAAAGGTTCAGTAGAGCGCTTCTCAATGGTACGCGTACGAACCGAAAGTCCCGATGATACAGGCGGAGAGGATGACGACCACCCTGCGGTCATACTTCCACAGAACGATAGCTCGCCATGCGCAAACCATGTCGCTGATAACAGGCTAGACGTCTCGTTAGATCGCAGCACGAGACGAGGCGAGGGGATAATGGGAAACCTGCATTTATTCTCGTGATAGCAGCAACGACCCCCGTCATGACGTCTATTTTGTGGATGGACCAGCCAATGGCAATCGAAGGGTCGATGTAGTTGATGACTCCGGGGATGGCTTGCAAGGTCAGTCCAGGACCGACTATAATCACGACGGTAGCCAGCACGAAGATAATCGTTGTGCTACCGAACATGAAAATGTGACCTTGGGAATGGAACAAGGATCCCTTGGAGCTGAAGAGAAAGTTGTGAGAACAAGAAGGGGGGGGGGGGCACAGGGGGACTCACAGCTGTATCCTGACTGAGATGAAGTACACGACGAGAAGCATCCCTGCAGGACAACTGGAAGGTGAGCGAGAACATGGAGCGAGGATGATGATGTTACTACGCACCGTAAGCCAGTCCAGTGTAGAGATTGTAAGAAACAGCATTCCTGAACTGACGGTGTATTTCATCGAACAGGAGCTGTTTCTCGTCGTCAATGTTGGACATGGAAACGACAGGGTGGGCAGGGAAAGTGGGAGAGAGAGAGCGGGGAAGGGAAGGGGGGACTGTGTGGTTCTGAGATCATATTGTATAATATTGCACCCGGCGCATGGTGTGAAGTAAACTCCCATGACTGATCTGTGAGCCAATCCGGTCGATTGACATGTTCTGTACTGGGGCTGTACCAATTTACCCTAGTCGATCGGACTTTGATCAACAACAAGGTTGAATTATACCGGCCTACGCTCACCTCTGCCGCGGGTCTACGTTTCCGAGGACTTGACCTGGGCCGAGGCCTCGGCTAATCCAATCCAATTGATCTTTGATGTCGCGAGATGAGATACGGGTGGATCGAAAGTTTATGACCATTCATGCATAAACATAAGTCGAAGATAAACCTCAAACTCAACACAAGCAACGATCGTACGCTATTATACAAGTTAAAAAGTTCGCGAGGGCGGGCAATGTTCAATATCCAGAAACTCTCTGCGGTTCGATCCCCATCCCCAGGTCTCCAGGACTCCACGGACTCGGAGGGACAATCGTCCAGTACGGACGAAAGAGAAACATGCGGGGACCCATCACACAGCCGCCAGCATCCACCACCGGCCTCTCCCTGCGACGCCGACGCCGACTGCGTTTTGTCTTCTCTGTAGTACGTCCTTTCTCTGAAGAGGTAGAGCTGGTGGGTGATGATGGAGAGCGGGTATGGGTGCGGGAGTCGCTTCGTGGGTTGGCATCGAGCTCTGGGTCAGTCTCTCCCAGTTTGGGCTCTGACTCGAGGCTCTCATCGCAAGGCAACGGTGCCACTTGCCCTTCCAGAGGGGTGTGTCGTGGTGAGGAGGTCGAAGGAACGCCGCTAATACTTCGGCCAAAGTACAGGGAGGAGCGCAAGTTTGGCAGCGCGTAAATGAATCGTCCAGGGACATTCTGGAACGGATTCTCCAAGTCGGAACCCATTCGTGGCCATGATGGGTCAACAATAGGCGCCATTTGATAGTGCAGTATGGGCGAAACTATATGTCCACGGCGCGGAATAAGACGGGAAGTGATGGTTTGGAGAGCAGCTGAAAGAGCGGAAGTTAGTCGGTGTCCGTTCGCACCAGTTATACTCCACACGAAAAGATTGTGGCACGTACAAAGCGTAACCCACCATCTTGCCACCAATGCCCATGCGAGCCCAGGCAAAAGCGTTTCGTGGTGGCAAACTGGCCCAGGGCAACGAGGTGGCACAAGCGTCTGGACCACAAGTCGGTTGTGGTCCGTCGCGGGTTCAGTTCTTTTCGCGTGCAGAGGTCATTTTCCTTTACATAGAGTCTGTGCCAGTGAGCGGCTATTATTCCCAGTCCAACAAAGAGAGGACGAGGACAAAGAGTGTTACCACGTGACCCCACGATCGTGAACATTTTGTGGTGTCTTCCATTTTGTGGCTTGTGGCTTCCTTGTTCCTGATGCCACAGCTTGAGGCTCTGGGACACAGTGTCGCAATAGCAACAAAAATACGCTCCTCTGCGTCTGTAACTTATTCCCCTGACAAGATCGGACTCGGAATCGCCGCGCGAAAGAGCCTTTTCAAGTAGTGGAACTCGGGCTGCGTGGACCGTCACTTCAACGAATGACCATAAAGGACACTTACGTTGTTTCCTTCCTATCGTATTCCGACTCGGGCGCCGGCGCACATACAGTAAGTTAAGTAATCCGCCTTTGTACTGTAGTTCCCCACTGCACCCACAACCCGCGAAGAACTGACGGCCTCCCCTCCCTGGTTTCGCCCTGGGCTGAGTTGCTACCGCGTCCTACTACGAATGATTCCTTCCGGGTTTACTGTAAACAGTGCCGAAGCAGCATGATTCGTGGCCTGGTTTCGTACAGTTTATTTAGGCAATGGCTTCGAGGTCACCGTATACATTACACGCCTCCCAGACTATTTATCTCCAATACACTGAGATCGGCAGGCAGTAGTGCTGGAATATGGTGTAGAGCCGAGTTCATACGATCATGGCCCCGTTATCTTGTTCTCTCCACTCGAAATGTTCCTTTCTCCCTTTCTTTCGTCTTAAAATGGTAAAGGGTCACAGAAAATGGAAAATATTTTTTGATTCAGAATCGAGGGTAGGTTCAGATAATAAGACATGCTCGGTTCGCCGTGTGAGCAAGTTGCATTACCCTGAAATCGTTGATTTAGGCTTTTGAACTCTGAGTGAGCAAAAAGAAGAGTTGATGGGAAAAACGGGAAAAACCACGGCACCCAGGATTCCCGCGTGGTCCCCCACCGTGGTACTAACTGGGCGGCACTCCGGTTAACTGCGCAGATCGGACGGGATGCGGTGCTTTCGGAGTCCTATGGCCGTGGATACATATTCCTGTAAGGAAGTGTACATATACCGCTCTTTCCAGTACTCGCTCCCAGGCAGCCATGGCGCGCGCTATTTTTGAGGGCTTCTCCGCAATCTATGATATAGTTGGTCCTTCTTTTGTGCATTACAAAACATTTTACTGAGAACTCGATGCTATTGTATGGTAGGCAGAGACGCCTCTAAATATATACAGTATGATACAAAAAAAATCTTCGCGAAGAACACGCTAAAATTACAGCAATCAAGCCCGCATCCGCATCCTGGACTCCACATGTGGCGCGCCAAGATCTTGTGCGCAGCAGCTTCCCAAGGCGGTGTCATTTACTGCCCCGCTCTAATAATCAAGTGCGTCCAAGCACTAACGGCTTTCGCGGGAAATTTCCTCAACGCAGCCTTATCCCCAGCCCCAAAGAAGACGTAGCGAAGGATGTGTGGTCTTTCTGCTAACCAAAAACTGCTTCAGCCGGCACAATCGAGATCACACGCCGCGCCTCGGTGCTCACCATCGTCGAGTGACGCGCAGTGGGGCGTCGTCGCCAGAATAGGAAAGAGAGCAGTGACTCCCCTGTACAGCCTATCAAAGAAGACGTGCATTTTGAAGAGTCTTCTGCTCATGCACTCAGGCGTTGGGTGCTTGAAATCCATCTCGAGTCCATACTCGTCGTACGTGGTGTGTAGGTAATCAGACACTTTCCGTGCATCAGTGGCCTAGTAAGGCGAGACGTGATAAATACTTCTTCGCGATGGAGGGGTTGAAACTGATGTCGTACCTCACCGAGCATCAGGCTCAGAACGACTGTGCGTAAAGGTTGATAACCATTTTGAACAAGTGCTTCCACCGCGGTCCTAATAGCGGAAAATGAGGCGAGAGGGGTCTAATGAATGCGTAGAGGGGCTTACAGCATGCCGACGGCACTCCCTACGTCCGCCAACTCCTCTATGTGCTCGTTTACTTCTTCCTCACATCGACCGTCCGAAGGAGTGCTGGGGTCCTGCTCTACTATGTCCAACACCTCTGAGGTGGGGTCAATGTCGTGACTCGGAATCACGGCGGAGATTAGTGCGAGACAGACCATGGTTGTTTGTAATGACTACAGGCTTTAATTTGCGGTCGGCACCTTGCCAATGCAGGACAACAGCCGATTGAGACACGTTGGTCCAGTGGAGCGAAGACTCCCTGTGAGATGGATGGCGTGTGAGTGTGACAACGGTCGAAATGAAAAATGAATGAATGGAGCTCCAAGATCTCACTCACACAACGGAGTAAGTTTGCCGCATGTAGTCGCGCACATTAGTGGCGTGGCAACCAACCCGCGCAGTGGAATTGCGCTTTTGCTTCCTGTTGCGCAGGTGAGCTAACGACAATATATGAGAATTCTCACGCACAAGATGTCTAGCGCTCTCATCTGGGTCACGTAAACCCTCTCGGCGTCTGGCTTGGGTCGAAAGGCTGCAGAAATCCGGTCGGCGAGCGGTGCATGACGTTCTGGTACACAGGGCAAGTGCGCGAAAAACTGATCATCGAATCCGGTTCCCACGAATGCACTGGCGACGAAAGCCAAACAGCAAAGTAAAAGAAGGATTAACATGACGGGTGGCCCACGGCGGCGGACTTGTGCCGCCGTGCCCTGGGAAGTCTGGAGTGCAAGAGTGTGAAGTTCCTTCTTGGAGGGGCCATACGAGTCTACGGCTTCAGGATCGACGTCGGGAGAGAGGAAGTCGGCGGTGTGATATGAGGCTCCGGGCAGTGGACGCGCAGCCATTGTGGGGAAGGGGAGATGGGTGAAAAGTGATTTAAAGTCATTAGACGGAGATGTGTCTAATATAAAGGGACAAGTATTAGGATTAGGATTAGTCGGATTGGATACGACAAATTGACTGTCACAACCACACCGCTTCATTGATCGATCAATCATGGGCGCGGGCGCGATCTGAGAAGTTGTGCTTATATAGAAGCAGGTACTAGTACGTAGATTATCTACTTTATAATGTTTCATAGCACAATGGTTACAGTGAATGTACAATGCATGTTGAGCGTTCCCATGGCTGAAACGCGTTCTCAGAGTGTGGTTCCTATGGTTGAAAGATAAGTACGGAACGTATTGCCGCCTCTTCAGCGTGACGTACCTTGCAATACGGCAGCATTTGCTAACTTATCGACACCATCAGCATCTTTGATGCTTTGCTGTGTTTGCAGACCGGGGATATTCAGAAAATACCGCCCACTTTGAGCGCTGCAGGGCGTGGGGGAGGCAGCTGATGGTGAGGATTGGGGACTTGAGTAAGGAGACTCGTCACATGTCGAATTGTGGCGTGACGGAACAGACAGTGGGCGAAGGTATTGTGACATTTCCGCAAGGGTTATGCAAGGGGAAGTTAGGGGCTGGGGGAAGATAAGCTGGTGTGGGTCGAGGGGTCGAGAGGAGCCTCTGGGTAGTACTGGTGGGTGCCGGTCTGGTCCAATTTTCCATTATAGCAAGGCTATTTGTACTACCGTTGAAGTGGCGTCCAAGCCAGCATCCAAGTGCTTGTGAATGGTTAATAATGCGGAAGGCGATACACAAGCGATGGTATGAACAATCACAGGTCACGGCGTCTTTGTTGAGCCTAGGTGCACAGTGATATTGTAAGCGCAGCTTGGGCCAATGTCAGGTGCTCCCCGAACTGCGGCCGGTGCAGGTGCAATGTCAAGCTGTGCCACACTGCCACATTGCCCGAGGACAGAATGAGGATGATTTGGCAGTGGCCGGCAGCGGCTGAGGTGGGTGTCATCGCGTCGTTCAAGCGGTGCCAAGAGACAGAAAGAATTACCCGATTCGTCTCGAACCCTCCGTCTGGAAAGAGCCGAAAGGACACGTTCGGTTTTAATTTGCGGCTCAGCAGTCAGAACACACTTATGTCACCTCATACGCCGCCGTTTGGTTGCTCTCGAGTCTCGTTCGTTTCGGCCTCTGTCAGGTATTCCATTAACATGCTACATTTCTGCGGAAGATGCAGATTCTCCTGTCTGGCCTCTGTCGAGGATCACTACGCTTTTCTTGGCTAGATCGCGATGCCCTCCTCATTGTTACGAGCCTCGTGTGCGAATCTAGTCTCATGGACGGATTTGTGGCAATCGACTTCCTTTGTGCTGCCCATTCGCCCTCTTCTCCGCATTCTACTCTCTTTCGTTCTTTAAAAGAGGTATCTTTCAACTCATCTCGTGCATCTCCGCTCTCTTAGAAGTTCTTCTCAGCATCGAAGAATGTCTCATCAAAGTCCCCAACTTCCGCCGATTTCTCATCTCGAGGCAATCGCTGATCACGGTGTTGCACCCAAAGCATTCGAACTGCCATCGCCCCAACCGAACACGCAAGAGCCGCGGATCGGTTCGAGTTGTGGGAGCCCCAACCAGGAAGCCCCCATTTCCCTCGCCCCAATTTCGCCAAATCAACCTCCAACGAGCCACCCTTCTGGACTGGAGTACACCATAACGCCGCCTCTTTCTGGCAGAGCAGGGGCACATCCTCCTGCGCCTCATCTCCATCATCCTGTGGCAGGCCACTTTATCCCCACCGTCCCCAGTCACCCAGGCCCTTCCATGGCCCATCGTGCCAGGCTCCCTACCATTCCGGGTTCTTACATAGCAGAACTGGAGAAGGGAAACGTCGGCGACAATTATATTTGGAACGAACTCTACCTCGCTCAGCTCGCTGAGCTGGAGCCGTTGGCCCTCCATGGAACCGGAGAAAAAGGCAGGGCATTCTGGAAAATATGGGTGGATCTCCACGAGCCTGGATTGGATCTGCGCGACAAGGTGAAAAGGATTCAATTCATCGCGCGTGCGCTGAGGGCGTTCCCTTGGTACAAGGGGAAGCAATCGTTGGAGGAAGCCACCCAAGCGATGGAAAGGTTCGACGGACTGCATAAAAAACTCGCGGCCAGGAAGTACGCTGAGCATGTCCACTTCGTACTGAATCGGCCAACTCCCGGCGTGACCGTGATGGAATTCATGGAGGCGGAGCAAAGGAAGAGAGCTCGGGCAGCGGCGCAAGCGCAGGCTCAGCGGTGACGCGGTGACGGAGGGCTCTTCCTATCATATACTGTATCTATGGTTTATTCTATTTATTCCCAGCCAACTCGATTGCTTGTCGTTACCTCCAAGGCGGTGTGGTACTGTACCTTCTGGGCATACTGCCAGTCCGGTCCAGCGCGCCACCAAGTTGCTGCACTGTCGTCAGTATACATCAATCACTGCCACGTCACCTCCACCACCGCCGCTCAGCGCAAATACCGACAGTCCCCTGCCTTCGAGTGGAGGGGTCAGAGAGCGTCGGCAATACAATAGCATACATGCCGCTTGCTCGCTTCCGGAAAAACCTGATGTGGCCACGCGCGGCTGAGCTGACCAGCCTCTCCAACATCAGTATAGTCTTCCAATCACTACTGTACACGTCGCCAGGAACCGTCTAATTCAACATCCAACCGTTACTGTATTACGTCCGCAACATGCAACAGCGATGACGCGATGACGCGTCGCCTCGGCGTAACTTATCAGTATTCGTCGTGCAAAGCGTGGCACTTTGATCGAATGCCCGAGTCGGAGTCGCTGTGTACACTGGCAGTACAAGAAGGAGGCTGTCCAAAATCCCCGTACGTCCCGGCTATAACTTGTTCACAGGTTGACCTGTTCCATTAGAAACGTATGCTCGTTTTGCCTGGAAAAGAGCTGAGATGTGAGAACGTGGCACACAGAATACACCTGGGCCCCGTTATCCCCGCGAGTCTGCAGATTTCTATTTCTCCTTTCCTTTCTATTTCTTTGCCGGTGACCCTGATAAGAACTACGGTCAACTATTACAGCCTCCGCCTACCGAACCTCGTGTACTAGGGAACTGAGTTGATCTGCCAGAGACATCAGACCTGTGGATCCGTCGATGATCCGTCGGTCGGTGTTCTAGTACTGCATATGGCGACGACGCAGCAGTACTAAGAATAACAACGCCTTTGTTGGCAGTAAATGCGCCGCTTCATGACTTCGCGTGGTATCGCTGTCGGCTGGATGGAGGCCGGCTCTTAGCAGTTTCGAGTTTCAGTACAGACGAAGAACTTGGCGGCAAAGACACAAGTCTGTACTATTTCTTCATCGTTCGACGAGCAACTACGGATGGGTTTGCCAATACGAACCGACGATGGCTGTCTGCTTTTCTGGGTACTCATCTGTGCCCCTCGACATTTTGGCGACACGCTGTTTCCAACACTTGTAACTTACCTCTGAAGGAGGACCATATCTTTTCTGGAATTAGTGTCTCTGTGACTTATCCCATCGCGTTTCTATTCCCAACGGCGAGTGTCACGCGAGGAGGCACATCCTCCTGGGTGAAGGGTATCAACAACCTTTCCTGTACTCTTCACACCGTCAAGTCACAATTACCTCCGATGCACCCAAAATACCCTCGTCCACCTTACATCGCCCCTCTGTGGTGCCACGTATGACGAAACACTTTCCTCGAATCTTTTTCTCACGCGCATAGACTCGCCATCCTGAAGGCATTGTTGGATCTGGATACTGGGTCTAAAAGTACATGCTCCAGTGGCAGAGGAACTACTGCAACCCGCCTTGCTGTATGCTGCTTGGGCTATTGTCGACCGTCTCACCGCGATCTGGAGGTTCGTGTTCCGTGAGTTGACTTCCCGCTGAACCAGACTAACACTTGCAATAGCTCCGTCTCGTAGTCATCTACGCACGTTTCGTCCTCGCACAATCTGTCCTGTGACGCTTTATTTTGGTGACGACTGCGGTCCCAGAAGTGCGGTCTGCAGTCAAAGATGCTATGGTGCATATGCAGGAGAGCGTGAAGTGGTCGTATCGCCCATAGTAGGATCCGGTGCGTTCTGCCACAGCCCCCGTCTCGCATGGGACGTCTCCCAAGAACGAGTAGGTGAAGAGCATGCTCAGGAAACGGCGCCACCGGGCGTTGACACCGCACATTTTTTCGTTACAGCCACATTAACGAAGAAGATCTCCTGCAAGTTGTAGGCATCAACGTATAGCACCATAGCCTTGGTCTCCATTATTCAAGAGGCTGGGTATCTGTCTCGGCAACCGTTCGCGATGTAGCGTTGCATGATCGAGCTTACGGATCTCTTTCCCTTTTATTCATCTCCGAGTCAAGGGCAAGGTCAAGAGGTTTGCGCAATGTCGGGTAATCGCCGTAGGCCATAAGACAAACAAAAATAATATTTTGTTCGGTTACGAGGTAATAGGCAAAATCGAGGCGTTGAAGGAGTGCTGGAATGCAGTACACAGTAAGTAAAATGAAACATCTAAAGTGTAAAACAATCTAATTTTCTGTGACATTGGAACCCGTGGTCGACTCGGAGCAACTGAACTGAAGAGCATTCATTTGAATCGCCGGTCTTCCCGGCCCGACGCGGAATGGTTCAGAACTGCGCCCTGCGCCTCCAACAGTGGGGTCGGCGACTGTGAAGCCCGGGCCGGAGAGGGAAACCTGCCTGTGCTGCCGCCAGCGCAGACGATCATCTGTGGCGGGTCGACCTGCTTTGCGCACGGTACCGCGTCGGCGCTGTCGTTCATCGAGACGCGCGTAAACGCGGCTGGGCGGGAGTACTTTATGGTGCTGACGGACGACGAGTGGTTGGTAGTTTTGTGCGCGCCGTGAGTGGACTTTTCTTTGCTCTGGAAAGGTTTGACCAACTTTTTAGATCTTACAGGGCCAGCGCGCCCGCCCACGTCTACCTGGGGTGACCGGGGTTTCGGTCCGAATCAGCGACCCACGTAAAAAGCCGCCTAGGAGTGTGGGGAAACAGGCACATTATAAGGCTTTTACCTTCCATGTGCCGTCCTGTATTTGCCCCTCACAACACCGAAGTTGGTGAGAATATCCGAAAATGGCGTCAAAGCAACTGAAGGAGTTCACCATTGAGGAGGTTGCGAAGGTACGACCGTCCAATCGAGCTGAATTAGAGTTACTTACGCTTTTCCCGTCCACAGCATAATAAGGAGGGCGACTTGGTATGTCCTCGAACTCCTGATATGAAGCTCTAGTATGGCTAATGAGTACCGTTTCAGTGGATCGTTGTCGACTCGCGAGTGTACGATGTGTCTAAGTTCGCCAACTTGCACCCCGGGGGCGCAGCCGTGCTACTCGTAGACTCAATTGGTAATTCTTGTTCTTCCTCAAGGCGTCGTACGCTTATGTGAAGACCAAAATAGCTGGCAAGGATGCCACCCAGGCGTTCTTCGGCTTGCATCGGCTAGAGGTGCTTTACCGCCCACAGTACGCACGCCTGCAGGTCGGCAACATCCGGGGCCGGCAGCCACAGATCAAGCCGCTTGCCGCCGACGAAATTTCGCAAGTTCCATACGCTGAGCCCTCATGGCTAACGCCCGGCTTTTCGACCCCGTACTACAACGAGAGCCACCGGCGCTTCCAGAAGGCAATGCGTAAGTTGGTAAACGAGGTCATCCTACCCGACGCCATCAGCTGCGAGGAGAGCGGAAAGCGTGTATCACAGGAGGTAATGGACAAGCTTGGGTGCGTTCGATGGCTGGTTCCCTTCTGGTTGTCACAGCTGACCACGGTGTGCTGATTCGGGCGCTGGTGATAGAGAGCTGAACGTCATCGCCATGCGCTTGGGCCCAGGAAAGCATCTGAAAGGCAGGACACTCCTAGGCGGTGTGGTCACACCCGAGGAGTTCGACTACTTCCATGAAGTGGGCTGTTTGCTACCCAATTTCGCCTGTGGCCGGGCTCATGTAACATCCAGCTTATCATCACCGCCGAGCTTGGGCGATGCGGCACACGTGGGTACATGGACGGCTTGTTCGCTGGGGACGTGATCGGCCTTCCTCCCCTCCTCACCTTTGGTTCGCCGGAGTTGCAAGCCAAGATCGTCCCAGACATCTTTGCTGGGAAGAAATTCATTTGCTTGGCGATCAGCGAGGCATTCGCGGGAAGCGATGTTGGTGGTATGCAAACGTATGCGTACAAAGATGGTAACGAGTGGGTCATCTCGGGGACCAAAAAGTACGATTATTATCAGAGCCAGATGACCCGTCCGCCGCTGATGTGTCTACGAATAGATGGATCACGAACGGCACGTTCGCGGATCACTTTACCGTCGGCTGCAAGACCAAGGGCGGGTACACCGTCATCCTCGTGCCGCGCTGTGCCGGGCTTTCCACCCAGCTGATCAAGACCGCGTACTCCGCTGCAGCGGGCACAGCGTTCGTGACGTTTGACAAAGTTCGTGTCCCAGTGTCGAATACGCTTGGCAAGGAGGGAAAGGGGATGTCTGTCATCCTCAACAACTTCAACCACGAACGATGGGCGATTCTTGTCATGAGTTTGAGCACGCAGCGCCTCATTGTGGAGGAGTGTCTCAAGTATGTCACATCGTTGCATTGTAAACCCTCGTTCCTTATCGACGGTGATCTCGTTCAGGTGGTCGCAGCAGCGGCAAGCATTCGGCAAACCGCTGAGCTCGCAGGCCGTCGTGCGTGGGAAACTCGCCCAAATGATCGCGCGCGTCGAGTCGGCACAGAACTGGCTGGAGAACATCACACACCAGATGAACAACGTCCGTCATTTTTGCCTTGTATTGTCCCCACTCGAGGCCTGAAAAATGGCACTTTGTAGATGTCTTATGCGGAACAATCTGATAAGATCGCTGGCACAATAGCTCTTCTCAAGCAGTAAGCATCTTTATTAAAACTATCTACTGCCTGGTGTGATGGCCTGGGTCCTTGTAACTAGGTATGTGACAAGCACGGGGCGTGCGACCGCAGAAGACGCGGCACAAATATTCGGCGGACGTTCTGTCACACGGTCTGGAATGGGCAGGCTAATTGAGAATGTACGTCGGCCTCCACCAATTTATTTTAATATGTATACTGAAATGAGAGACTTATGGTCTCAGTACCATCGCACGTCGCCATACGACGCGATCCTTGGAGGTGCCGAGGATGTGATGGGCGACCTCGGTGTGCGGCAGGCTCTCAGGAAAGTGCCAAAAAATGCTGTTTTATGAATTGGTGACGGCGGAACTTCAGTTGGATACCGAGTGTCGTTTATATATTCCCTTTTGTCTACGGTGCTATTCACCAGGTCCCATCACCTGATGTAGCAGTAATCACCTCGAAACAGTTCGAAAACCACATTTTTCCCCACGAATATCTTGATCCGCGATCACCTCTATTCTTGCTTATATCTTCTAATGGCGTGCCTCTCGGCCTGACCGGTGGTAGGAAACTCGGAAGTTTACCACCCACTGGCGGTAGGTTGCATACTTTGAGGGCTTCGACAAAATGCCCCAGTCGTGGCGACTAAATATGAAGGCGACACAATCTGGGCCAAAGAACTTAGGCTATTGATTTAATTGTCGGTGTGAATTAGAGATGAGATCAGCTAACATGTAACTTTGTTCATGAAGACCGCCGTGAAGACTATAGGTCGTGCGATTTCCGATTTCTGAATATTAAACTAAATGGCGAGCTCGCGTGGACGGTCCCTTGCATCATGAACCACTCAAATTCTTGATTTAGTTGAGCTAATGGGACTATACAGCACGCATTAGCAAGAAAGGACGACTCGATGTACATGTACAGTTGTTACTTTTCTGCATCTGGACAGGCGCTGGAAAATGTCAAGAAACAACGACTTAACGCGGATATCACCAGCAGTTACAGAGCCCCAATACCCCATGACCAATCGCCACAATACACCCACACATGGTGCAGGATCCCCGCCGAGATTTCCCGTAAAAAAAGTCATAATCGCTCACGGCACTGGCGATCCCGTGGGGAGGATCATTCGTCGACCGCGTACTCTATAGCCGTGGCTACTTGTAATCGCGGCGAGTAAGAAACTAGAAGGCAGAATCTTTCGCAGGAGGGGGCGTACCTCTTTCCTCCAGTGGCACCGGCGCTGCGGCAGTGGCCACAATCGCAATGAAGATGAGGTGTAGATCGATCATGCGCATATTATTGTATCGTTGCTGAGGCTAGACGATATTCTCGATGCTGAGGAGGGGTGGGATACTAACGAAGTGCATCTTCGAGCAGACTCGGAGGGGAGGGCCTTTATATGGCCGCCGCATGTTCAGCGCTGATGGTAGGCGCGATGCGTTACGGTCATGGTAAGCTTACGTTGGAGCAGACGCCCAGATTGAACACTTCTTGATCATGAGCTGCGCGGGGCGGAACAAGTGCGTGCTCCTGGAATTCGCTTGGGCCAATACGACTATACAGCACGCGTTGGCAAGAAAGCACAATACTGTAGTTGCATGTCAGGCGTTGAAAATGCCAAGAAACCATGTCCGGGAATTCCCGTAATACAAGTATTCTAACGTAAGCTTCAATCTCAGAATCCTCTACCTGCCGTCGTGATAGATTACAGTACTGCATTACCACCGGCAATGTTCCACCACAACTACATATCGTCACTGGATCCCCGCAGACAATTTTCCCGGAAAAAAGCTATAAGGGCCAGTGCTCACTGCATTGGGAAGAATCAATCGAAGAATCCTTTCTCGCTAGCGTCCGTTTGAGCCACGGCTGATCATAACGGCAGAGTGAGAAACTAGAACGCAGAATCTTTCCCAAGAAAAGGGCGTACCTCTTTCCTCTGCTGGAATGAACGACGCCGCCGCAGCGACCACGAGTGTAATGAGTACGAGGTGTGGATTGATCAAGCGCATATTATTCTGCCGTTAGACGACAATTCTCGATGCTAAGCCTGAGGGGGTGGGGTATCAACTATGCATTTTCGATCAGACTTGGAGGTCCTTTATCACTGATGCAGCGGCCGATATTGAGCGCTGAGCGCTTATGGTAGGTGCCACGCGTGGATCATGAGCTGCGCCGCGGGCCGAACAATTGTGTGCTCCGGGAATTCGTCGGTGGGAACCAACTCTCTGTATAGAGGCTGACAGTTATCGGGTATGCTACAGCGACCACTGCGACCTGTGCTGGTAATGGGCCACCGCACTGGAAATAATCGCAGAAGTGCTATCTTCGTGACCAACATCATGTGAATGGGGGCGGGATAGAGCCGAGTCCCCGTGCCCCAGATAAGAATGGACCGCATGATCGTGGGACGAACGTTTGATTCGTCGTCTCATTAATACTACAGTCAGTCCCCTGAGTTTGGTCCGCGGTAGGCAACTTGTGAATGTGCATGAAGGGAACATGAACAATGTGAGTAACACCTGATCTTCGTTCTCGGTTGGTGCTGAGCGCGAGAAGTCCAACCCAACAGAGACAGAGCTTGAAAATTGCAGTCATATCAGAAATCAAAGAAGCGCTCACCGGAATCAGCTCTCGAACATGTCGTAACTCTGTTCACGATAGAGCTGTTACTGTATGAAACTACTAGCCGATTGCTGCCAGTGGGCGTACCGGTCGACCAAACATGAGCTGTACTATTATTATCGCCTTGCTGTAACTACACATCGTGAACACATGGAACTGGAGTAAATCGTTAATTGATACTTTTAATCAATCAAATGGAACGTCACGGTGCCAGTGATTTTCCCATAGGCTATCCTAGAACGACCATACTGTACCGAGCCATCCATAAGTTGGTCAAGCAGGCTGCCAGATGGCCGTATGATATTTTAGTTCTACGCGAAGTGTAGTGGCCCATTGCAGCGTACGTCACGCAATCAGCTATCTGTGAATGGGGAGAGACTCGGCGTTGGATCCAAATTCGTCGAAAACATTCTCGACTCGATACACCAGCGCAGTCCGTGATCGGGTGCCAGTGATGCGCACCTGAGCGTCTGCTGTCGTGCTTCAGGCCCTTCTCTGGACATTGCAGACTCGGATGGTGACATGAATCTGATGGGTGCTCGCTCATATCTACAATCTCTCAGCGCTAATGGATCCATTGTAGCCGGGTTTCCAGGGGGTTATTTCGGATGCAAGTTTCGATGGGAGTTAGGCACAGTCGTCTCTGTGAACAACCGTAGGACGACTAAGTGCTCATTAAGCGCTCATTTGTGGTGGCGACATACCAGTGGTTGAACGAAAGTGCGTTGCGCCACTTCGTCTGACTCGGACCTCTGCAATAGGTGATATCTTCAATCCTCTTCTACAGTAGTCCAACAACTAAACCTCATGAATAGGAATGGCTTAGGCACATCACGACGGATTCGTGCCTCAGCGCGAGAATGTTAGGGTTGGAACTAGAAAAAGAACTTTGTAACCGACCGGGACACTGGCACCGACCAAGGCACCGACTGAGGAAATCACGACACGAGGGCTCTCCATAGTCTCTCCATCCACGAAAAAGGTGTGCGGTATCGGACTGTCGGCTTGTAAACAAATCATTGACAGCTTGATGGACGCCGAATGATGCGTTGTTGATGTCGCGTGTACGTAGAAGCCGCAGGAACGCAAAGAACCGCCACGACCAGCCCAGCGCGTCTAAAAAAGTATCCGAGATCACGCATTGCCTCCAACGCTGTGCTACTCGAGCCGCGGCGCGTCTAAACATCCCCGATTTAGCGTCGGCACAACATCATTCCGCACCGTCGAGGGAGGAGCCACTCACATGCATGTTACCCTGAGACCCATTTCGCGTACTCTCTCTTCCAGTTTTTGATAGACGCGCCTCCAGTCTACGCACTGGTTGGTCTCAGGGCGAACATCGGCTTCAAGTCCGAGCTCCCGTCCCAGTACGTCCACCGCGAGGTCCTTGGCGAGATCCGTGCTGCAGAGCACAATCTACCGGCGTATACAATTCCGGCTCAGCTTACTCTCCTCCTGAGGAAGCGCTTCGATGATGTCGCGCCTGATTATGTCCAAACAACCTAGCTGGTGGAACAGGGAGATTCTGTGGCCCGAGATGGACAGTTCTCAGGGGCGAGTGCCGCCCATTCGGCGTTGGCATTGTACCCGGAGACTGATAGTGCTTCGTAGATCGGTGGTAGGAAGCCGATGTACGAGGGTGGTCCGAGCCACACAGCCCAGGGAAAAATACCCCTTACACCGACGAGGTGCCTGGAATCTTGATCTGAGTCGAAGGGCGATACATTCAAGATTGACGACTCTGACCATCCTATCGTGAACCACTCGTACTCTTGGGCCAATACAACTATACAGCACGCGTTGGTAAGAAAAGACGACTCGATGTTCAGTACAGTTGCCATTTTTCCGCATGGCGGTGAAAAAGGCAACTGCCAAGAAACTAGTACGTTCTGACGCGGAGTGATATGTTGTCACCAACAGCCCCAACATCGCCACAACACACAGTGGTCCCACACGTCGTACGTCACTGGATCTCCACCGACCGCGACGATTCCTTCGAAAAACAAAGCCATAAGCGCTCACGGGCCCGGGTCCGGCGGTTCACCAGGGAAGAATCCTTCATCGCTCCCGGCCGCTATAGCGGTGCCTGATCGTAACGGCGGTGAGTAAGAAACTAGAACGCAGGATCTTTCGCCAGAGGTAGGCGTACCTCTTTCCTCCGCCGGCACGAACGACGCCGCGGTAGTGGCCACGAGCGCGATGAGGACGAGGTATAGATTGATTAAGCGCATATTATTCTGCAGTATAAGGGGGGGGGGATATTGGGGTACTAACGAGGTGCATTTTCGAGCAGACTCGGACGGCCTTTATGTGGCCGCCGCATGTTCAGCGCTGATGGATCATGGTAAGCTTACGTTGGAGCAGACGTCCAAGTTGAACACTTCTTGATCATGAGCTGGGCGGGGCAGAACACGTGCGGGCTCCGGGAATTCGCCAGTGGGAGTTGGGCCAATACGACTACACAGCACGCGTTGGCAAGAAAGGACAACAGTTGTATGTCAGGCGTTGAAAATGCCAAGAAACAATGTCCGGGAATTCCCGTAGTACAGTATTCTAAGGTAAGTTTCAATCTCAGAATCCTTTGTATATTCTACTTGCCGTGATACCGCCAGCAGTGTTCTACCACGACACAGTAGTATATCGTCACTGGATCCCTGCAGACGATTTTCCCGGAAAAAAGCCATAAGTACCAGTGCTCACTGCACTGGGAAGAATCAAACGAGGAATCCATTCTCGCTAGCGTCCGTTTGAGCCACAGCTGATCATAACGGCAGAGTGAGAAACTAGAACGCAGAATCTTTCCCAAGAAAAGGGCGTACCTCTTTCCTCTGCTGGAATGAACGACGCCGCCGCAGCGACCACGAGCGCAATGAGGACGAGGTGTAGGTTGATCAAGCGCATATTATTCTGCCGTTAGACGACAATTCTCGATGCTAAGCCTGATGGGGTGGGGTACCAACTATGCATTTTCGATCAGACTTGGAGGTCCTTTATCACTGACGCAGCGGCCGATATTGAGCGTTGAGCGCTTATGGTAGGTGCCACGCGTGGAACACTGCTTGATCATGAGCTGCGCCGCGGACCGAACAATTGTGTGCTCCGGGAATTCGTCGGTGGGAACCACCTCTCTGTATAGAGGCTGACAGTTATCGGGTGTGCTACAGTGACTACTGCGACCTGTGCTGGTAATGGGCCGCCGCACTGGAAATACTCGCAGAAGTGCTATCTTCGTGACCAACATCATGATGAAATTATGAAACCCAGGTTGAAATAACTGGCGGGATAGAGCCGAGTCCCCGTGCCCCAGATAAGAATGTACCGCATGATCGTGGAACGAACGTTGAATCGTCGTCGTCTCATTGATACTACAGTCCCCTAAGTTTGGTCTGCGGTAGGCAACTTGTGAATGTGCATGAAGGGAACATGAACAATGCGAGTAACACCTGATCTTCGTTCTCGGTTGGTGCTGAGCGCGACCCAACAGAGCTTGAAGATTGCAGTCATATCAGAAACAAAGAAGCGCTCACCGGAATCAGCTCTCGAACGTGTCGTAACTCTGTTCACGATGAAGCTGTTACGAAATTATTAGCCGATTGTTGCCAGTGGGCGTAACGGTCGACCAAACGAGCTGTACTATTATTATCGCCTTGCTGTAACTACTACATCGTGAACACATGGAACTGGAGTAAATGGTTTATTGATACTTTTAATCAATCAAATGGAACGTCATGGTGCCAGTGATTTTCCCAGACTAATAGACTATCCTAGAACGACTATATTTGTTACGAGCCATCCATAAGATGTTGGTCAAGCAGGCTGCCAGATGGCCGTATGATACAAGTTCAGTTCTATGCGAAGTGTAGTAGCCCATTGCAGCGCACGTCACGCAATCAGCTGTCTGTGAATGGGGAGAGACTCGACGTTGGATCCAAATTCGTCGAAAACATTCTCGACTCGATACACCGGCGCAGTCCGTGATCGGATGCCAGTGATGCACACCTGAGCTTCTGCTCCGGGCCCGTGCTTCAGGCCCTTCTCTGGGTTTCCAGGGGAAGTTATTTCGGATGCACGTTTCGATGGGAGTTAGGCACAGTCGTCCCTGTGAACAACCGTAGTGACGACCAAGTGCCTTGCCAAGTGCTCATTAAGCGCTCATTTGTGGCGACATACCAGTGCCTGAACGAAACTGCGTTGCGCCACTTCGTCTGACCTCTGCAATAGGCGATATCTTCAACCCTCTTCTACAGTAGTCCACTGGCAGTCGCACAACTAAACCTCATGAATAGGAATGGCTTAGGCACGTCACGACGAATTCGTGCCTCAGCACGAGAATGTTAGGGTTGGAACTAGAAAAAGAACTTTGTAACCGACCGTCACTGGCACCGACCGCGGAAATCACGACACGAGGTGCCAGTGGCTCTCCATAGTCTCTCCATCCACGAAAAAGGTGTGCGGTATCGGACTGTCGGCTCGTAAACAGATCATTGACAGCTTGATGGACGCCGAATGATGCGTTGTTGATGTCGCGTGTAGAAGCCGCAGGAACGCAGAGAACCGCCACGACCAGCCCAGCGCGTCTAAAAAAGTTTCCGAGATCACGCGATCACGCATTGCCTCCAACGCAGTGCTACTTGAGCCGCGGCGCGTCTAAACATCCCCGATTTAGCGTCGGCACAACATCATTCCGCACGGTTGAGGGGGGAGCCACTCACATGTTACCCTGAGACCCATTTCGCGTGGTTCTCTCTTCCAGTTTTTGATGCACGCGCCTCTAGTCTACGCACTGGTTGGTCTCAGGGCGAACCTCGGCTTCAAGTTCGAGCTCCCGTCCCAGTACGTCCACCGCGAGGTCCTTGGCGAGATCCGCCGTGCGGCAGAGCACAATCTACCGGCGTATACAATTCCGGCTCAGTTTACTCTCCTCCTGGGGAAGCGCTTTGATGATGTCGCGCCTGATTATGTCCAAACAACCTAGCTGGTGGAACAGGGAGATGCTGTGGCCCGAGTGCGAGTGCCGACCATTCGGCGTTGGCATTGTACCCGGAGCCTGATAGTGCTTCGTAGGCTCTGCAGATCGGTGGTAGGAAACCGATGTACGAGGGTGGTCCGAGCCACACAGCCCAGGGAAAAGTACCACTTACACCGACGAGGTGCCTGGAATCTTGATCCGAGTCGAAGGGTGATACATTCAAGATTGACGACTCTGACCATCCTATCGTGAACCACTCGTACTCTTGGGCCAATACAACTATACAGCACGCGTTGGTAAGAAAAGACGACTCGATGTTCGGTACAGTTGCCATTTTTCCGCATGGCGCTGAAAAAGGCAACTGCCAAGAAACTGGTACGTTCTGACGCGGAGTGATATGTTGTCACCAACAGTGTTTACAGAACCTCAACATCGACACAAGACACAGTGGTCCTACACGTCGTACGTCGTTGGATCTCCACCGACCCTGACGATTCCCTCGAAAAACAAAGCCATAAGCGCTCATGGGCCCGGGTCCGGCGGTTCACCAGGGAAGAATCCTTCATCGCTCCCGGCCGCTATAGCAGTGCCTGATCGTGACGGCGGTGAGTGAGAAATTAGAACGCAAGATCTTTCGCCAGAGATAGGCGTACCTCTTTCCTCCGCTGGCACGAACGACGCCGCGGTAGTGGCCACGAGCGCGATGAGGACGAGGTGTAGATTGATTAAGCGCATATTATTCTGCAGTATAAGGGGGGGGGGGATATTGGGGTACTAACGAGGTGCACTTTCGAGCAGACTTGGAGGGCCTTTATGCGGCGGCCTATGCTGAGTGCTGACAGCGCTGATGGTAGGCGCCAGGCGTTGAACACTTCTTGATCATGGGCTGAAGCTTCCCCGACGTGCCGAACAAGTATGTGCTCCGGGAAGCCGCCGGTGCGAGCCAACTCTCTGTCTTATTCATAAATCGCTGACACTTATCGGGTATGCTACAGCGACGACCTGCGACTTGCGCTGGCAATGGGCCACCGTACGCTCTTGACCAACAACATTTGAAGACCCAGGTTCAAATAACCGGCGGGATACTGTAGAGCCGAGCCCCCGTGCTCCATGACCGTGGAACGAATGTTTGATCCGTCTTTTCATTTCCTAAACACGATCAATACTACAGTCCTCCAAGTTTCAAGTCCGGGCTGACGTGGGTAACTTGTGAATGTGTAAAACGATGTATGAAGTGATCATGCATCATGCTCAATCAAGGCAAGTAACGCCTGATCTTCGTTCTCGGTTGATACTGCGCCGGCGGGAAGTCCAGAGCTTGAAAATTGCAGTCTTATCAAGCACTCACACCGGAGAAGTCATCACCGGAATCAATTTCTCGAAAGTGTCTCAACTCTCACAGATCACTATGGAGCTTTTGTGAAACTTGCCGATTACTTACAGTGTGCGTAACGGCCGACCAAACATGAGCTGTACTATTATTATCACCTTACTGCAACCACACATGCCATCGTGAACGCATGGAACTGGAGTAAAATTGACAAATGATAATCAATTTGATCAATCAATACGGAACGTCATGCATCATGGCCAGTGAGTCCTCCCAGACTATCCTCGAACACCCATGTCTGTTCCGAATCACCCAGAAAATATTGGTCAGGCAAGCTCGTTACAAGTTCTACGCGAAGTGCAGTCACGGTGGTCCGAGTCCATTGCAGCGCACCTCACGTGGGTGAGCGATCAGCGTCGTTAGCTCCAAAATTCTTCGAAACACTCGTTCGTGATCGGGTGGTGGACAGCCTGAACGGCCTGAGCTTCTGCTTCCATACTTCAGGCCCTTCTCCGTGTATCGTAGATGATGACATGAATTTTATGGGCGCCTGCTCATATCAACAGCCTCAGCGGTGCGTTTCATTGGTTTCCAGGGTAAGTTATTTGCAAGTTCAGATGGGAGTTACAGTAGGTACAGTCGAATTCACAAGCCCTCTCAGAATGGGTGAGTTTATCGTATGGAAGTGAAAAAAAAACTTATTTTGTGGTGACATACCAGGTACTCGAAGTGCGCCCTCTAGGCGTCAATCGGCGATATCTCCAATCCTCTTTCAGTCCAGTCGCACAGCTCAACCTCAAATATCTCCCTGTAAACAGTCACACTCAATTCTCTTGGGAGCTATGAGGACAATGAGCGTTGATCGCATGTACGTACAGTTAACGACCGGAACAACGTCACTGGCACGGACCACACCGCGGAACCGATTACGCCACAAAACGACACACATGAGGTAGTTCATCGACGAAAAAGGAATGCGGTATCAGACCATCAACTCGTAAACAAATCATTGACAGCTTGATGGACGCCGAACCATGTGGTGTTGTACGTAGTAGATAGAAGCCGCCGGAGCGCACGGAACGCCACGAACCAGCCCGGCGCGTTTTTTCCGAGACCACGTATTAGCTCCATCGCAATGGCACTACTGGTGCGTCTAAACGTCCCTAATTTAGCGGCGGCACAACATAATTCCGCACGGGAGAGGAGAGGGAGCCACTCACAAGTTGTTGCCCTGAGACCCATTTCGCGTACTCTCGTTGGTTCTCTTCCAATTTTTGATACACGCGCCTCCAGTCTACGCACTGGTTGGTCTCGGGGCGAACCTCGGCTTCGAGCTCCCGTCCCAGTACGGGATCTACCGCAAGGTCCGTGCGGCAGAGCACCATCTGCCGCATATAGTTGAGACAGTGCCGGCTCAACTTGCTCTCCTCCTGAGGAAGCGCTTCGGCGATGTCGCGCCTGAGTATGTCTAAACAACGGAGCTGGTGGAATAGGGAGATGCTGAACGGTCGGCGCTGGGGCCCGAGGTGGAGGGTTCCGTTGTTCGGGGTGAGTGCGGCCCATTCGGCGTCGGCGTTGGACCCAGAGAGCTGATAGTGCTTCGTAGGCTCGATGTTCATGCGGATCGGTGGTAGAAAGCCGATGTCCCAAGTACGGGGGTGGTCCGAGCCAGCGTAGGCTACGCGACCTCAGTGTAAGCAGAACGCGTCAAGGGAGAGGGAAAAAGTGCCCCCTTACAGTGACGAGGTGCCGGGAATTCTGATCGAAGAAGGACGATACATCCAAGCTTGACGAGTAGGCATAGAGAAACCAGAGCGATGTACTTCGTTCCGGGATACATGATGACCTCTGGAGAGCTGGTCACTCTGAGGGGCTGGATCAGGTTGATGGGTACAGCGAAAAGTGGAGGGAAGGGCGATGGCTAATAGCTCCTGGGGTACAAGGATAAGGGGGAGTTGGGGTACCCGAATTGAAACTGGCTTGGGACTCGTGTACGAAGGGGCTCAGCGCGCAGCCCCGTAGGCGCCGACGCAGGATGATCTATCAACATAGAAAGCGATGCACCTTCCTTCTGTGATAATTGGGTGGGAGCGATGGGTTAAACGAAAGTGCGTCAAATAGATCACCCACGTACCCTCTTCTGTTCCCGGGAAACTGCCCGTGTATGCAATGTATCGAAATTACGCCAGCAACGTGCTCGTCGTGCTCGTCCCCGCTCTCAGCG